>PGFW01047986.1:11290-21701 GCA_003123925.1 Haematobia irritans | reverse complement strand
CCGCATCGGAAATTTTAATAACATGCCAAAATCATTAGTGTAAAGATAAGACCATTGGAACCGGACACCTCTCACGATGTCATAGACGCGTTTCGGAGCACCGCTATCATATTTTGGAAGCATTTCTTTCGATTAATCGACACGAGGTGTATTTGGGGGCGATTAACAAGTTGTTGATATACAATGTGTACACATTTTTTTGACCGTAAATTTTTTATGCAATTTTAATTTTTACAAAATTTTGGAAGGTTAAAAAAAGAATCAATAAAAACAAACGTTTTCTAAAGAGTCCAATGAGGATATTTCCCTCAAAATTTATTTTAATTAGTTGTCAAACGTATCGGCAATGGCCATAGTCTAAGGATATTTATGCGTTACGGAAAACATTTTTTGTAGTAAATATTTTTTGATAGAATAACTTTGAAATTTTTAAGAAAATTAAAAAAAAAAACAAAACAAAACCTTTGCAAAAATAAATTAAAAACTGGTTTCATTCAAAACGAATAATGATAAATAAAAAATAAAACAAATCAATAAATCGTAATAGTAAGAAAAATAATATCTTGTAACATATCTTAAATTAAAAAAAAAAAACTATAAAAACCCATGTGGCCAAAATATTTTCAAAATTTCCCTTATTATTAAAAACCCTATGTAAAAATATATCTAATGAATACTTAAAATGAATATGTTATTTATTGTTCCTATATCTATTTTCTGATGTAATATTAAAAAAAATAAAAATTAATAACTACCATTCCCTATTAATAAAAATTCCCATTCAACTATTTGTATATGTCTCAATTGCTCAAAAAGTATTATTAATAAATAAAACATCTATTATAATATATATAAATATTTAATCAACGCGCTTGTATTATATTTAAAATATATATTATGAATATTTCAATTAGTTTTAAATTATCTATTTTATTATTCATATTTCACTATCATTGACTAGTGTAAATATTTCTTTAATGATTTTATTTTTTTTGTTTGTTTATTATTTATTAAATATTAGTTTAAAATTATTATGTATGAAAAAACAAAACAAAACACAAAACAAAGCAAATGTTAAATAATATAATTATTACTTGAATTATAATTACAAAAAAAAAAAAAACACAAAAAATTACAAAATAAAAAAATTAAATATAAAAATTGCTTATAAAAATGTTTTTGGGTTTTTATTGGAAAATTATCTAGGGTTCGCATGGAATGTAGCTCACATAAACTGCATTATAGTAATCAGACTCACATGCAGAAAATATTTATTTGCCACAGAAAAATATATCACCAAATTTTTTTCAACTAAAAATTTTATATCGATTTTAAAAAATATTCAATTAAAAATTTAATTGGTTCAGCAAATTCTTTAATTGAGACAAAAATCATTCTCAAAAAATTATTATTATATTTCTTTTTATTACCCTACGGGACCGATACAGGACTAGTCCCTGGTGTGCATGGACCAATCCTAGTTCTGGTCAAGACATATGGGACCGGTCACATTAACATGGGTTTGTCATTGACGGGGTAAATTTACACTTTAGGACACGTCTTGGATTCGTTCCTTAGGATACGTCCTGGGGCCTTTTAGTAGTAGCACTTCATAGACAGGTCCTCATGAACCAGTCTCTGACAAACTCTTAGGAATCTGTTTCAGTTTGGTTATCCGAATCGCACCAGAAATGAAAAACTTTTGAAATATATTGAACAATAGGTTATTCTGGTAATTCTACTTCACTAAATGTGTAGATCCAATAAGATTTTTATATCAAGCGAGTATGGAAATCATTAAATTATGACTATTTAAAAACTGCGACAAACTGGATCACCGGTACCATCCTGCACAAAAAAAAAAAATCTGATTCAATCACGAAATTAATTGATCCAATTAATTTTTTAATTGAAATGTCTTCAATCACAGAAATGATAGTATCAATTAAAAAATTAATGGCTAGTCAATTAAAAAATTAATTGATCCAATTAAAAATTTTTGATTCAATTAAATTTTTATTGAACATTTTTTTAAAACTCAATTAAGATTTTAATTGGAAAAATGTTCGTGAAATTTTTTTCTGGTGTGTGGTTCGTCGGGCAATTTGCACCAATTTCCCGTAGGGTATATTTCTATTGGAACAATTAATTTTTTTTTCTGTGATTGAAGACATTTCAATATTCGTGAATGAAGAGAAAAATATTTTTTTTTTGTGTATGTACACACAAACGTTTTTTTTCTGATTCAATCACGAAATTAATTAATCCAATTAATTTTTTAATTGAAATGTCTTCAATCACTAAAATGATAGTATAAATTACAGTTTAAATTGGACATTAAAAAATACTTGATTAAAAAATTCATTGTTTTTCACTAGCAAATTTCAATTAATTTTTTAAATGTAAAAAATTTAATTGTTCGTTGATTACAAACCTCAATTAATTTTTCATTAAAAAACGTACATATTTTCAATTACTTTCTTAACTGACTGATTTTTTTACTTTGATTAAAAAATGGATTGTTTGAAATTTTAAGTTTAAAAAAAATCCATGATTTATTTTAATTGACTTTATGATTAAAAAGTTAATTGTATCGATTAATTTTTTAATTAAAAATTTTTCAATCTTTCACTTAATTAACTTAATGCTTCTATCTCGATTAAAAAGTTCAATTATATCAATTAATTTGTTAAAAAAATTCAATATTTAATTAAACTTTTCAAATTGGAAATATTTTGGTGATATTTTTGTCTGTGTAATGATTGGATTAAAGATTTAACGTTTCAATGGTGTCAATCTGATAACGATGAAATGACACCATGCTTGGTCAAAACATAAACCATCGTTCATGGTGACGATTTTTGTGGAACAAGGTTCGAATTGAAAATCACTCTTCACCACCTTCACCACAGCTAAATGGCTCTTTGGGTAATAGTGGTGGTGTGAATGGTGCCAACAATTCCAACAACAATGGCAACAAATCACCCTCACCCCATTTGCCCTATTCACAGCACAATACACATCATGCCCATAGCCATCATCTGTCATCACAACCCCATCAGGCCACAACACCCACCAGCTCCAGTGGAGGCATTGGCGGCAGCGGCGCAGGTCTCAATCATCATTCTTCCCATTCCAATTCGAGTTATTTACTGCCAACCAGTTCCAATGAATCTGATGATGAGGGTGAGGAAATCATTGAAGAGGATGATGGAACCGATGGACCCTCGGATGGTTCATCGCCTCAAGGTGATTCCAATCAAAATAAACGTAAGAAAAAGACCCGAACTGTTTTCTCGAGAGCCCAAGTGTTTCAGTTGGAGTCCACCTTTGATTTGAAACGTTATCTGAGTTCCTCGGAAAGGGCAGGTTTGGCGGCATCCTTACGTTTGACAGAGACTCAAGTGAAAATTTGGTTCCAAAATCGTCGTAACAAATGGAAACGGCAATTGGCCGCTGAATTGGAAGCAGCCAATATGGCAAATATGGCCCATGCAGCCCAGAGATTGGTAAGAGTTCCTGTGCTATATCATGATGGTACCACATCCGGTTTTGTCCCACCACCACCTCCACATCCCCATGCTATGCAATATTATGCGGCAGCAGCAGCACGCAATAATAGCCCTCCCCGGCCACCATTGTCATCCCTTGTATAGGGGGTGGGGTGTTTAACTGCGGCCGCAGTGGCAGCTGCAGCAGCTGGTGCTCCCTCAACATCCACAAGTGCCCAATGTGGAAGACCCAATACTCCAAATTCACCGCCAACCTCTCAACATCAACAACAGCAGCAGCAACATCATCTTCCTCTGCACCATCATCATCAGCATCAACATCATCATCACCATCATCAGCATTTGCAACATTTAATAAGAGACAGCGTGTAACCACCACATCACCATACGCCCTGAATGCTTCCACAACAGGAACACATCATCAGCATTCTAATACAAGGTTAACACCTCCCTCACCCCAACCCAGTAATAATTCAGAGTCAGAGGAGGCCGATGATACGGCCATAGATGTGGAAAATGAAGATGAGGAGCAACAACAACAACAGCAACACCATCCACCACAGGAATCGCCATCTCGGCCTGTTTCACACAACCTAGAGGAAATGGCTGGAAAGTTTTGCCAACAAACAACAAATGGTCAGCAACAACAACAACAACAACAATCGGCTGCTGGAGATTCGCCGGTAAATATAAAAAGTACGGCCATGGAGAGACTCTTGAATGGCCTGCCGCCCAAGGCCAATAGCAGTGGCCTGGAGGAAAAGGTCAATGGAAATGTAAATTTCAATCATAGCCCCTCCATTGAGCAAATAAAAAATCAAAAAATTTATTAAAATGCTCCCCCCACCCCCCACAATGGAGATGTGGACCTGTGATTGAAACGGAAATTAAATGATAATGGCAACCATGCTTCATTAATTTTGAAATTAGTGCCAAACGTAATGTAGACAAACATATGGAGCATGTACAAATGTATTATAAAATTTGTATTGTAAAAAAGAAAAACACAACAAAAACATAAAAGACAGCGTGATACGTTTGACTAATTTAATTTCAAAAATTTGGGAAGGTTAAAAAAAGGAATCAATAAAAACAAACGTTTTCTAAGAGTCCCAATTGAGATATTTCCCTCAAAATTTATTTTAACTTAGTTGTCAAACGTATCGCAATGGCCATAGTCTAAGGATATTTATGCGTTACGCGAAAACATTTTTTTGTAGTAAATATTTTTATTAAATAACTGTTGAAATTTTTAAGAAAATTAAAAAAAAAAACAAAACAAAACCTTTGCAAAAATAAATTAAAAAACTGGTTTCATTCAAAACGAATAATGATAAATAAAAAAATAAAACAAATCAATAAATCGTAATAGTAAAGAAAATAATATCTTGTAACATATCTTAAATTAAAAAAAAAAAAACTATAAAAAACCCATGTGGCAAAAAATATTTCAAAATTCCACTTATTATTAAAACCCTATGTAAAATATATCTAATGAATACTTAAAAAATGAATATGTTATTTATTGTTCCTATATCTATTTCTGTATGTAATATTAAAAAAATAAAAATAATAACTACCATTCCTATAATAAAATTCCCATTCAACATATTTGTATATGTCTCAATTGCTCAAAAAGTATTATTAATAATATAAAACATCTATATAATATATATAAATATTTAATCAACGCTTGTATTATATTTAAATATATATTATGAATATTTCAATTAGTTTTAAATTATCTATTTATATTCATATATTCACTATCATTGACTAGTGTAAATTATTTGCTTTAAATTTTATTTTTTTTGTTTGTTTTTTATTTTATTAAATATAGTTAAATTATTATGTATGAAAAAAAACAAAAACACAAAACAAAAAAAAATGTTAAATAATATAATTATTACTTGAATTATAATTACAAAAAAACAAAACACAAAATACAAAATAAAAAAATTAAATATAAAAATTGCTTATAAAAATGTTTTTTGGGTTTTATTGGAAAATTATCTAGGGTTCGCATGGATGTAGCGTCAATAAACGCATTATAGTAATCAGACTCACAGCAGAAAATATTTATTTGCACAGAAAATATATGCACCAAATTTTTTTCAACTAAATTTTTAATCGAATTTAAAAAATATTCAATAAAAATTTAATTGGTTCAGCAAATTCTTTAATTGAGACAAAAATCATTCTCAAAAAAATTATTATTATTATTTCTTTTATTACCCCTACGGGACCGATACAGGACTAGTCCCTGTGTTGCATGGACCAATCCTAGTTCTGGTCAAGAACATATGGGACCGGTCACATTAACATGGTTTGTCATTGACGGTAATTTACACTTTAGGACACGTCTTGGATTCGTTCCTTAGGACACGTCCTGGGTCATTTTAGTAGTAGCACTCCATAGACAGGTCCTCATGAACCAGTCTCTGACAAACTCTTAGGAATCTGTTTCAGTTTGGTTATCCGAATCGCACCAGAAATGAAAAACTTTTGAAATATATTGAACAATAGGTTATTCTGGTAATTCTACTGCACTAAATGTGTAAGATCCAATACTATTTCTATATCAAGCGAGTTATGGAAATCATTAAATTATGACTAATTAAAAACTGCGACAAACTGGATCACCGGTACCAGTCCTGCACAAAAAAAAAATCTGATTCAATCACGAAATTAATTGATCCAATTAATTTTTTAATTGAAATGTCTTCAATCACAGAAATGATAGTATCAATTAAAAAATTAATGGCAGTCAATTAAAAAATTAATTGATCCAATTAAAAAATTTGTTGATTCAATTAAATTTTTAATTGAACATTTTTTTAAAACTCAATTAAGATTTTAATTGGAAAAATGTTCGTGAAATTTTTTTCTGTGTGGGTGTCGGTCAGTGGCAATTTGCACCAATTTCCCGTAGGGTATATTTCTATTGGAACAATTAATTTTTTTTTCTGTGATTGAAGACATTTCAATATTCGTGAATGAAGAGAAAAATATTTTTTTTTTGTGTATGTACACACAAAAGTTTTTTTTTCTGATTCAATCACGACAAATTAATTAATCCAATAATTTTTTAATTGAAATGTCTTCAATCACTAAAAATGATAGTATAATTACAGTTTAAATTGGACATTAAAAAATACTTGATTAAAAAATTATTGTTTCCACTAGCAAATTTCAATTAATTTTTTAAAATGTAAAAATTTAATTGTTATGTTGATTACAAACGCTCAATTAATTTTTTCATTAAAAAACGTACATATTTTCAATTACTTTCTTAACTGACTGATTTTTTACTTTGATTAAAAAATGGATTGTTTTGAAATAAATTTTAAGTTTAAAAAAAATCCATGATTTATTTTAATTGACTTAGTATGATTAAAAAGTTAATTGTATCGATTAATTTTTTAATTAAAAAATTTTTTCAATCTTCGACTAATTAACTTAATGCTTCTATCTCGATTAAAAAGTCAATTATATCAATTAATTTGTTAATTGAAAAAAAATTCAATATTAATAAACTTTTCAATTGGAAATATTTTGGTGATATTTTTGTCTGTGTAATGATTGGATTAAAGATTTAACGTTTCAATGGTGTCAATCTGATAACGATGAAATGACACCATGCTTGGTCAAAACATAAACCATCGTTCATGGTGACGATTTTGTGGGAACAAGGTTCGAATTCCGCATCGAAAATTTTAATAACATGCCAAAATCATTAGTGTAAAGATAAGACCATTCGAACCGGTCACCTCTCACGATGTCATAGACGCGTTTCTCGGAGCACGCTATCATATTTTGGAAACATTTCTTTCGATTAATCGACAGCGAGGTGTGTTTGGGGCGGATTAACAAGTTGTTGCGAATACAATGTGTACACATTTTTTTGACCGTAAATTGTTTATGCAATATTGAATGCATCTGGTGCGCATATATGTCAAGCTTTACGATAGAGCCAATAAGTTGGCAGTTTGAACATTAGGCGTTGACAAAATTTTCTATAGAAATAAAAAATGCATTGGTGAGTTCACGAACTAATTTTTAGAATTCTATAGAAAACCATAATAAATTATGATATCAAATGAGGGTGTATTAACAACAAAGGTTTTCGACCTTATCAACATAAAATTTTGACAAAATTTTCTATAGAAATAAAATTTTTGACAAAATTTTCCATAGAATTAAAATTTTGAAAAAATTTCCACAAATAAATTTGACTAAATTTCCTACAGAAATAAAATTTTGGCAAATTTTCTATAGAAATAACAGTTTGACAAAATTTTCTATAGAAATAAAATTTGACAAAATTTTCTATATAAAAAAATTTTGATAAATTTTCTATAAGAATAAATTTGTGAAAAATTTTCTCGAGAAAAAAATTTTAATAAACCTGTTAAAAATACAATTTTGACAAAATTTCCTATAGAAGTACAATTTTGACAAAATTTTCTACAGAATAAGCATTTTGACAAAATTTTCTTATAAATAAAATATTAGGACAAATATTTCTATAAAAAATAAATTTTTGACAACATTTCGTATAGAAATAAAATTTTTACAAAATTTTCCTACAAACTACAATAAAATTTGACAAAATTTCCTACAGAATTAAATTTTGACAAAATTTTCTATAGACATAACACGTTTGACAACATTTGCTATAGAAATAAAATACAATAAAAAGGTCAGCGAATAATGAGAAAATAAAATGTTGACAAAATTTTCTAATGGAAATAAAATTTTGAGAAAATTTTCTATAGAATTAAAGTTTTTACAAGATTTTTCCCTACAGAAATTAAACATTTTTAAAAAATTTTCTACAGAAATAAAATTTTGACAAAATTTTCTATAGAATTAAAAATTTTTATAAGATTTTTTTAGAAATAAAATTTTTGACAAAATCCATAGAATTAAAATTTTGGACAACATTTCCTAGCAGAAATAACATTTTGACAAAATTTTCTATAGACATAAACGTTTGACAACATTTTCTATAGAAATGAAATACAATAAAAAGGTCAACGATTAATAATGAGAAAATAAAATATTGACAAAATTTTCTATGGAAATATAAATTTTGACAAAATTTTTCTATATTGAATTTAAAGTTCTTAGCAACATTTTTTTCCTAAAAGAATTAAAAATTTTTTAAAAAATTTCCTTAGCAGAAATAAAATTGTTTTGACAATATTTTCTATAGTATTAAAAATTTTATAAAAATTCCTAGCAGAAATAAAAATTTTTGACAAAATTTTCTATAGAAAATAAAATTGTGCCAAAATTTTCTATAGAAATAAAATCTAGCCAAAATTTCTATAGTAATAAAATTTTGGCAAAATTTTCTGTGGAATTACATCTTTGAGACAAAATTTTCTATAGATGTAAAATTTTGACAAAATTTTCTTTATAAATAAAATTTTAATAAATATTTCTAGAGAAATAAAATGTTGACAAAATTGTCTATTAGAAATACAAACTTAGACAAAATTTTCTATAGAAATAAATTTTTGCCAAAATTTTCTATAGAAATGAAATCTTGCCAAAGTTTATATAGTAATAACATTTTGCAAAATTCTCTATCTTTGACAAAATTTTCTATGGAATTACATCTTTGACAAAATTTTCAATAGAAATAAATATTGACAAAATTTTCTATAGAAAAAAAAAATTTAGCAAAATTTTATAAAAATAAAATTTTATAAAAATAATATTCTATAAAAATAAAATTTTGACAAAATTTTCTATGCGAAATAAAATTTTGACAAAATATTCTTTGAAAATAAATTTTTGACAAAATTTTCTATAGAAATACAACTTTGACAAAATTTTCTATAGAAAAAAAAAAATTAGCAAAATTTTATAAAAATAAAATTTTAACACAATTTTCTATAGAAATAATTTTTTGTTTTTTATTGTGGGTTTGTACTTCAATCATATTTGTTGTTTTGATCTCAACTTTAAAACCATTGTGTTGACTAAACTACAAGAGTAGCTTAACCATCAGAGGAGAAGAATGTTTGTCAAATTTATATGGGCAAAGCCCTATAGACTGCAAGATGGTTGGATGGACGCACGTTTCGGAATTACCACATTCCTCATCAGCATCCTCTACTTGCAGCAAAACTATCAACCATTTATCAGAATAAATTCAGGCAGTTCACTATTTTTTTGCCAAAATTTTCTATAGAAATAAAATACCAAAAAAAGGTCAACGATAATCAGTGAGAAATAAAATGTTGACAAAATTTTCTATAGAATTAAATTTTTTACAAATATTTCTCTACAGAATTAAAATTTTTACAAAATTTCCTACAGAAATAAAATATTCTATAGAATTAAAATTTTATAAAATTTTCTATAGAAATAAAATTTCCCCAAAATTTTTTATAGAAATAAAATTGCTTCCAAAATGTTCTATAGAAATATAATTTTGACATAACTATGTATAACTTTCGGCACAATCCATCGTAGAACGTTCATAAGATTCGGCCTGGCCGAACTTTAAGCCATATATATATATTAGTTGAAACTAAAAAACAGTAATTTTAAGATTATTTAATTTTTTAATTGAGTGGCACATTATGTGTTAAGTTTTTTGATTATGCTTTGAGAAAATGTTGTCAGTATTGAGAAGATATAATAAACCAGATTGTGCTAAAACTGGGGACGGCATTGTATTCAATGTAAAAGGAAGACATGGTAGTTACTGTCCCATGTATGCCATTCAGACCAACATACTTGTCCGCTTTATCCATTGTGCATGATTTATTTGATGTGTGTGTTGTGGGTGTCAATCGGCAATTATTTGAAGGCTTTCACTATGCAATTCCTCCAAGCAATTCAACACGGTCAACAATTAAGCACCATTAACTGTCAGAAGC
>PGFW01047976.1:57259-70496 GCA_003123925.1 Haematobia irritans | reverse complement strand
TATATATAATTTATGACCGATGTGAAACCAATTTTATGCCATGGTTCGTTAGAGACCATATACCCAACCCATATACCAAATTTCAGCCGGATCGGATGAAATAGCTTCTCTTTAGAGGATCACCCAAGCCAAATTTTGGGGACCGTTATATGGGGGCTATAAGATATGCGCCATTTGCAATTTACCATCGACCTACATCAATAACAACTACTTGCTGCCAAGTTTCAAGTCGATAGCTTGTTTCGTTCGAAGTTAGCGTTGAATTTACGACAGGACGGACGGAACATGCTCATGATTGACTCAGAATTCACCACGACCAGAATACAAATACTTTTATGGGTCTTTAGAGCAATATTTCGATGTGTTACCAAAACGGAATTGACAAAGTTAATATTACCCCCTTCCTATGGTGGAGCGGGTAATAAAATGTTCGTTTTTTAAATTACTTCATTCAAATGGATTCCAAGACACAATTAGTAAGCAATGCAAAGGCTTCAGAAAAGGTTAGGTAAATTCCGTCCATATGGTAGCCAATGTAAAATTTCATTGGATACAACAGAAAAAAAATTATCACAAAAAAAATTTTCCAATTAAAAAAGTTTTAATTGAAGGTTGAAATTTTTACATTAATAAGCTTAATTGATACAAATTAACTTTTTTAATCATGATAAAAACATTAATGTTAATTAGTCAATTATTTCAAAATTTTTAAATTTTATAATTAAAAAAATTTAATTTGATTAATTAACATTTTTTAATCAAATTCGGAAGACTAATCCAGTAAAAAAAGTGCTTGATTTTTTTTCTTTTAATTTTTAACTTAAAATGTATTTCAAAACAATCATTTGTAATCAATAAAAACTCTAAGCCAATTCAGAAAGTAATTAAAAAATAGTTTACCTTTTTTTAATTAATAAAATTAATTTGGAGTTTTGAAAGCAACACAATTAAATTTTTAATCTGATTCTCAAATTAAAAATTAATTGAAATTTGCTATAAAAATCAATTAATTTCTTTTATCAAGAATTTTTTCTATTGCCAATTAACACTTTGATTGATACTATTTTTATTTTTCGTGCATTGAAGACATTTCCAATTTAAAAATTAATTGAATCAATTAATTTGGTGATTTGAATCCGACAATAAATTGTTATTGTGTGTATGATCCAAGTTTGCATACTTTCTGGATACAGATTTGTTTTCCAAACTACTATTTTTGTAGATTTTTTTTTGCTTGGGCCTATGAAAGAGGCCATGTCTTTAACGTCTTCATCGCTTCTGCCGCCAATGTTGCACCACTGGCCGGATCCGAAAAGAACATTTGCCACGACTTTTGATGGGTTAAGAGCATATGGACATAATTCAAGTTTTTTCGTATAAAATTTTGATAGTCCAGTGATTTTGACGGGAAATTTGGATTATTTTTCAAGGTTATCATTAAACTATGCTTCTAGAGGCATAGTTTATGAAGATATTAAGCAAGAATGTTTTTATTATGAAAATTTCTATTTTCTTTATATGAATGGAATTTTTTGATTTTGGGATCGATTACTATAAAAAGTTCGATCAATCGATTATTACAACAAAATTGAAAAAGCTAAGTCCAAATACCTGCTTTATCCAAATCGTACGCCAATTCAATAAATGATTTATTTCATTGTTTTAGTTTTTCTTTTATTTCAATACATTTTCTATCCTCTTGCTTTGAGAAATGCACTTTGGGCATTCATTTAGTTAGAGATTTTACGAGGCATTATTATAATTAAATATCGGTTTTGTTGACAAGTACACTTAAACATGACAAAAGAATTTCTTGGGAAAATTTTCCCTAGGCCATGCAAAGCCAAATTTTTTACTCTCTAATTCAGGACATTAACATAAAACAGAACTTGAATAATTTATACAAAATTATAACAAATAAGGTATGGCTCTCCACTTCCACAAAACAAGAGGGCCTTGAATATCCTTTGAATGAATATAGGAAATAAAGTAACTAACGGAAAAAAAAGGGGGGGGACACGTTTAAAAGTTAATTTTATTTGACATTGATTTTCTTCTTATGGGTTTTTAGGAGGGAGGGAGCGGCAGCCATAACATTAAAATAAAAAAAACACTGAGTAAAAGAACTTCTTAAAAAACCAACATTTTTTTTACATTCGCAAACATCTAAGTGAAACCATTATGCTTAGCCATTCAATTGTTAAAAATACACAAGCGTATATTTCGTACAATACCATAACAATTAAAGGATTCCCTGAAATTTTTGGAACTTTTCAGTCCATCCATGGCTTTTTGGGAATGTCTTAATTTATTGCTCGAACATCTGTTAATTTCCAACAAATAAAATCATTCATCGTCCATGTTCATGGTTTCCACCGAAACATGAAACTTTATTTCGATTGAAAAAATCATCAATACCCCACCCATCATAGTGCCAACAATCCTTACGCCACCAATATGCGGAGCTGTAAACAATCAAAGGAATTCTCAAATACTAGCAATTGAATTTATGCATTGACGTCCAAAGTTGAGCAGGGTCATTTTCATTTATTTACCCTTCTCCTTCATCATTCGTCCATTTAATCATAAACATTTGCGTCTGAGATTCTTCTCAATTATTAATTAGAGTTTTCAATCTTTAATGATTTTTAATTGAAATTGCCCTCATTTTCGTAGAATTCATGTCACGTTCATTTATACCATTTCAATAATGGTTTAATTTTTAGCAAAGATCTTATATTAAATAAATGAAACTTCAACTCAAATTCCCAATGACGATATTCTCTTTTGACCTCACAAAAATTCATTTTTCAAATTTTGTGTTGTCATGAAAAAATTTGTGGGGGGAATTGAAGATACTCATATCATGGCGAGGGAATTTGAAATAAATGCTTCACATGGCGGGAAACTTGTCTTATTAAACGGGTGTACTTAATTTTGAGAAATAAAAAAAAATGTTAAAGCGAAAAAAGACATATTTGCTATAAAAATGACATCAAAGCTATAAATTTGGCACCTGAATGCTTGGATATCTAATGGCCCACAAAGTTGAAGTATTGAGCCTACTTTATATGCAATCACGACACAAATTACTCACTGCACCATTATTGTATATCGTATAGTTTGATAACCATCCTTCAAAAGATTATATATTTTGGATAACTTTTTTTTACACAATCTTAGACAATCTTTAGATAGAAAAAATCCGCTAATGCCTGGGAGAGAGCAGAAATGGTGTTAAAAGAAAAAACAAGTAAAACGGCCGAAAAATTCGGCCACCATGCGTAGCGTTAGAAAGTTCTACAAAGGACTGCATCACAATCGTATTACACCTAAAAAAATTTCTGTTGTAAATTAACGTCCTAAATTATAACTTATTTTATATTGCCAAAAATTTAATTTTAGTTTTTTATTTTATTAATTATTTTTTTTTTTTTTGAAATTTTCACAGCCCAATTGAAATTTTTTTCTTTTTTTATTAAGTATGTCTCTAATTGAAGAAAAAATTAACCCTTCTTTTCATACCGAAATAAAACGTAATGAATTAAAACTTTATTTTTCTTCTGTTTTACTTTACTAACAGCATTGTAGAATAAAAATTGTCATTTTTGAAAACTACATTCAATTACTTTCAATTACTTCAAGAGCCTATATGAGCTTGTTCTGAAAACTTGATTCATTGATTGTGACAAAAATAGCTTTTACGAAAATAAACGGGTATTTGGCCTATAATTTCGTTCAAAGTGTGAGAGAAAAAATACAAAAAAGAACCCGTAAAAGTACTCAGCTATAGCCTATTTGTTATAAAAACTCCATTTTACTAGAAACATACCAAAACAAAAATTGTCTCAAATTTTTCGGTATTTTTTTCGTTTATTGTTAAGAGATTATAAAACATTTATTTTATCAGACACTCACAATATGGCCAATATTTAGAGCTTATTTAGATTAGAGGCCTCTACTTTAAAGATACATACGAGAAATAAATCGAAAACTAAGTGGAGAATTGGTGTCTTTTTTGAATTGTCTCCTTCTAATGGACATCGGTTAGTGAAAGGGTAAAAAAAACGAATTAATTAAAATTGCTCTCTCCTCCACTCCAGTGCAACAAAACTCAAAATTTTAAAAGGAGAATTGTGTCTTTATCCTTACATGGCGACACACCGTGCGTGCAATGGTTAGACATGCCCACCTTGCCTACACAAGGTCGTGGGTTCTCAATTCCGAACACCAAAGACTGTTTTTCCAGTGGTGGATTATCCCACCTCAGTAATGCTGGTGATCCTTTACTTCAATTCTCCGGCTTCTTTGGCTCTGAGTCAATACCAAATCATTTTAGTGTAAACGAACAAATCAGTTTCCCAGCAAAAAATTTTGGAATTCTTCCAAAGGCACAACTTTTGACAAACAATTCAGAAGAATGCGTTCCAATGTATGTTCTTCTTATTTTTTGTAACTACCCAGGAAGTTCTTTTGATTTAAATTTTTTTTACTTGGTTTGTTACATACTTTTAGTATGGCTAATTTTTAACTTTTTTAACTAAACAGTATTATACAGCACTAAGTTCGGCCGGGCCGAATCTTAAATACCACCACCATGGAACCAGAATATTAGGGTTTCCTTTGAAAATTCAGCAGGGTTGAGGACTTTGACGGACACTTTCCCGAAGCATAAATTAAAGAATTTCACCTATGCAGGACTACTAATCAGATTCTGGATTTATAAGAACACATTTTCTTGTTGAGTTTATAGAGGAATCATTAAGCATTTTCTGTAAGTGCTTGCAAAGAAAATTATAAATACGTCTTAATTTGAAATCTAAATCTGTGGAAGTAAAATCTGAATTTTTACATTGAGTTCAAGCAATTTTCATGATCAGTGCGCCTTTCTACACCGTCATAGAAGTGAAGTCGGTCTGAAATATGGAGGCCATGTATCAAATGGGCGATAAAAACTATAATCCGATACACGTTTTGTGAGCCTAAATAATCAGATATTTACAATTTTCAGCGCCAAAATCAGATAAAACTACGGTTTTCTAGAAACCCAAGAAGTATAAATCGGAAATACGTTCTATATGGGGGATATACCACAAAAATGGAACCGATACCACCTTTATTTGGCACACCTCTTTATTGGTCAAAAATACCTCTAGATTCAAATTATTCAGGGCAGAAATTGATAAAAACTACGATTTCTATAAGCCCAAGGACCCCAAATCGGAGGTCGGTTTATATGGGGACTATGTAAAAACATGGACCGATTATTAGCCCATCTTCGAACCTTGGATCTGCCTTGCAGACAAACAGGACGAGTTTGTGAAAAATTTCAGCCACGATTGCTCTCATTATTTTGAAGACTTGTTAGCGTGATTACAACAGAGACAGACAGACAGGACAGACAGACGGACAGACGACATCGTTATATCGTCTTTTGAATTTCTCCCTGAATCAAGAATATATATACTTTATATAGTCGGAATCGATATCTTCGATGTGTTATTAACAAACGGAATGACAAACTTATTATACCCCCATGCACCTTCTATGGTGCGTGGTATAAAAATTATACCCTCCACCATAGGTTGGGTTATATTAACTTGTCATTCCGTTCTGATACCACATCGAAATATCTGCTCTAAGGACCCCATAAGTGATATATATTCTGGCTCATGGTTGAAATTTCTGAGTCGAATCTGAGCATTGTCCGTCCGTCGTCCGTCTGTGAAATCACGCTACTTTCTCGAACGGAAACAAGCTGATCGACTTGAAACTTTGCACAAGTAGTTGTTATTGATGCAGGATTCGGATGGGTATTGCCAAAAGGAACAGTCGGTCCACTTTTACGTATAGCCCCCATATAACGAGACCCCCAAATTGTGGCTTCGGAATTCTCTAAGAGAAGCAAATTCGATACCGATCCGGCTGAAATTTTGCTCACATGGTTGTTAGTATAATGCCGTCTCTAACAACCGATGCAAAATTGGTCAACATCGGTCCTATATATATATTAGCCCCCATATAAGCCGATCCACGATTTGGTGCGGAGCTCTAAGAGTAGCAAATTTTAATCCGATCCGGCTGAAATTTGGTACATAGTGTTAATATATGCGTCTCTAATGACCATTGCAAAAATTTGTCCACATCGCTCCATAATGTATACATAGCCCCCATTATAAACCGATCTGCCAGATTTGACCTTCGGAGCGCTCTTCAGAAGGACCAAAATTCATCTGATTCAGTTGACATTTGGTACGTGGTGCTTAACAATTATCAGCCTCAAACACCCATGATCAATTGAAATCGAAATCGGTTCCATAATTTATATATAACCCTATATACAACCGATCCCCAGATTTATCAATCCTCCGGAGCCTCTTGGAAGAGCAAAAATCATCCCGATTCGCGTTGAAATTTGGTACTTTGAAGTTAAGTATATGGTAAATCCAACAACAATGCAGGAATTAGTGTTTCATTATCAGACCATAATTATTATATAGCCCCATATAAACCGATCCCCAGATTGGAGTCGGTCCTATTGGCGGAAGCAAAATTCATCCGATCTGGTTGAAATTATGGTACGTGGTACGCAGTATATGATATTTACAACCATGCCAAAAGTGGTCGTATCAGTTCACTTTATCATAATAGCCCCCCCATATAAACCGATCAAGAGATATGGTTTTTGGAGCCCACTTGGAGGAGCAAATTCATCCGAGTCAGTTGAAATTGTACATTGTGCTTGTATTATGGCCGTAACAACCATGCCAACTAGTTCTTATTCGGTCTATGTTATATATACGCGCCTCAGATAAAATCGATCCCCAATCACACAAAAATTGGTTCATTATCAAATTTCATAATTGTATATAGAAAAAATTAAAATTATTTATTTTGCTAAAATTATCACAGAATTTATTTAATTGCATCCAAAACATTGAATCCGGATCATACCTAACGAAGTTTGATGCAAATTCAGTGCAACGCTGCTGTTGACAATGGAGGACTTCCGTCCTATGACAAGCCATGTCTAAAATCATCGCTTCTGCACCACTTCCGGATCACAAAGGACATTTCATTTTCTTTTTTTGGCGACGGTTTTATTTGTGGGATTTTTTTGGAAATTTTTATTATTTTATATGCTCGTGCGAGCTGATTTATGCACAGTAAAATTCAGAAAATTTTAATTTTTACCAATAAACAAAGGATTTTTATACATCACCTCAAAGAACTTCTTGTGAAGAAAATTAATGTCCAATCTTAGAAGAGCTTTTTTTGGGGAAGATGTATTTTAAAATTTTAATTGATCTTCCATTTATTTTGCACGGCAGTTTTTTCCTCCTACAGTAGATTTTTTTTGCTGAATCTACCAAAAAGCATGTTTCTCATGTATATACCTTCAAGTTTAATGGTCCACATTGCATTCACATCACATTCTCCTATTTTTATTTTCTTTTCCAGAATATCTACATAAACTCAGGGTCAAGAAAAGAAATTCAATTTCGATGAGAAGGACACACAAATGAATGGTTAATTATAAAAAAACATTTTGATGTGTTGGTTAATTAAGGTCTAGACCACAACACTTGACCACATCTCGCAGGCAAAAAAAGAAAAGAAACAAAAACGGGAAACGGAAGCGACAAGTCATTTGTGGAATCATCACTTCGACTTCATTCCGACATCATACAAAGGTGGATGTTTTTCACATTCTCTCTCTCTCACACACACATACACTCAACCTGCGACTTTAAGACCACCACGCACAGGAAAGAATACTGTGAACATATTATATTTATCACTTTTGATAAAACCGGCACATGTACACTCGCACATACACACGCACTACGTATAATGCATTAAATTACCTCATCAACACATGCATAAAAGACATCTAACACAAAATGTTTGTGCTGGCAAACATATGGGAAGGAGTAAAATATGACAACAGCAGTCCTTAATAACACTGAGCAACGGAAAGGTAAACCACAGCTGCCATCGCTTATCCGTCTCAGCATCCTTCATCAACATCACCAACTACGAACAGAAACAACAAACAACAACGACAACGACCAGAAACATCTGTGGCTTGCATATAATAGAGTTCAAGTTTTTTAATCAACACCAACAACTACCCAGCCAAAGTTGCTGCCCACCGTCACTCCATTTCAACGAGAATTGCCACCTACGTCGAGGCTCTTGTGTGCCATCACAGATCATCATCAGCAGCAATCCGCTATTCGCATTTATGCTCTTAGCCATCATCATCTGCCCTTACAGTCACAATTTCCACAGCATATCTGATAATAGTCACTTGAGGCATGCCACACGGGTCGGGTGATATTCGCAATGACGTCCGTTTATAAATTGGGGCTCGGAGCGCCATTTACAAAGATCAATGCGCACAAATCGGCCCATTTTGTACCCATTTCTAGTCGCTGTCAATCACAAAAGATGCGCCAGATACAAACTTGAAGAAATCGCTCAAAAGTGTGGATGGTAATCTATTATCCGAATTTATTTACCTTCTATGGACTCCACATCATTCGTTTTACGTAGTATAGACTACCTTACAGTTTACCGATAAGAGATTTTCATTTCTGTCACACTGTAATTGAGGATCGTAGGGTGGAAGAGGAAATGCCATGCTCGTCACTATTGAAGGAAGAGGACGTGGCTATTCGAAACGAGAAGACGCGACCGTATTTTGTAGAGGAATTTGGACCCTATTTTGGAATATGACGCAACCTATGGGGAGTTCAGAGTTCCAGCATCCCATCCAATTCTTGCATTTGGAGACGTACTATAACCATAATCATTCAATAATGAATTTTCGTGATAGTGGCATCTACTATTTGGCAATTCCTCTATGATAATTGAAATTTCGCCATCGTATTTGAATCGGTAGCGAAGATCTTTACACTCCTCTGCAGAAGTGCGCCCCAACTCCAATCGGCGTATAATTTGCATTCGACGCATTTCCGAGGCCTTAAACATGGATCTCAGAGACCTATGCCTCGCTATGCCATACACACACAGAACATGGAATCAAATTATGTCTAAAGGAAATCGCATTTCATCAATAACCTCAATGCTTTCTGCCCCGATCATATGCCAGTATTGCAAGTTGAATTTCCTCGATTGTTAAAGCGATGAACGCTTTGTCATTTGAGTACACACAAAAATCCGTGAAATTTTAGTGGCCGCCGTGATGTCTGCATAACATGAGTCCATATGGGAGGTTAGCATTAACCTTTAATTATCGTTGTTGATTCGTAGTTGGATATTTTGTGGACTCTGGATCAATCGTTTTGAAAATCGTCTATCATCATCAGGAATTCATTGACATGACATAGTCTCGCCGTGTGAGACGTGAGCTTCCGGCAACCAGTCACCTCTACTTTATGAACAAGCCTCTGGTATGTGCGCCTTCAGCTTCTGGAAGAACAACCGGCTGGCAAGTGTCACCACAGTAAAGGCCGCGATCCTGAAGATTGCGCGTGGTCTAATTCAATTGGTCTCTTTACTCGATTTCACGATTCTCAACCCTCTCTCAAAGTGGATTTCACGTACTGGAATTGTTACATCGGCCTTAGTTTGGATCGTGAAGCTAATGGATGTTCATTATTTTTTCGTGTTGTGGCCACCGATGATAGTTTTCCTCCTCGCTCCGGGTACCACCACCTCCAGGTTAATGTCTTGGATTGTAACGATTCTATAGCCCCACTTTTGAGCTGAACAATTTTGAAGCTTCGATTCGTCGAGGGACTACGCGGTTGGATCAACTGTGATAACATTGAGACTACCGATCAGGATAAATTGGAAGAATAGCTGGAAATCGATTATGGCATTGAAAGTATAAACGGCGTAAGTTATTTGATTTCAGGTTCCCTCACACATCACTTAGACGGACCACACCACAAGGGCAACTTGCATGACCTTCCTTTTTCTGAATATCATGACAGTAAAGAAGTTATGTGCATCGCCCATTTTCTTTTACAAAACAACGCTATTAGGGACTCAAAAGTCAAGAGAATAGATTAGTGGCAGTCCGATGTATCAGGCTGAATTTAGACTTATTCAGTCCATTGTGGTATAACCAACATGTGGTAACTTTCTCACTTTAATCACTGAGTGCTGCCCGATTACCATGTTTAACCTTCACAATGACAAGAGACCTCATTGTTTTAGCCTGAGTCCGAACGGCGTTCCACATTGCAGTTGAAACCACTTAGAGAAGCTCTGAAACTCTCAGGAAATGTCACCAGCATTACTCGAGGTGGGCGATAATCCACCGCTTGCAAAACTTTTTTGGTGTTCGGTCGAAGCAGAGAATTCGAACCACTTACCTTGTGTATTACAAAGGCGGGCATGGTATAACCATGCCACCACGGTGGCTCCCAGGGAGAGAGATAACTAGGACAGATTTCTGGATATTTGCATATGTGTTTGATTGCTAGCGTCACGCCAAGCACTGTAGTCCTTCCTGTAGTCATTTATCTTCCCAAAAGCATTTTCACTCATGTCAGTGCTAGAGTCACGCCAAGAGATTTTAGATCCCTTTCTGGTCTTATCAAATATCTGTTCCACAGTTCTCTGGCATGCCCTTGGGACAGACACACATTCTACCAATCCATGATAAACCATCAAAAATATGGAACACCATGTAAGTAGAGACGACGGGCGTCCCAAAAAAATCTATGGAACTTCTACAGGAGAGTAGGCCAGTTAAAATCTTTACCGGTCAGATTGAGGTACGTCTGTATCGAGGTCGGTTTATATGGGAAATAACCTAATGTGCTGGAGATTTTCTTAATCAAACTATTTGTCAATGCAGCCAGATCCCATGCTCTCCGGCCATGGGCGATAATATATCGGGTCCACCGACTTTGACCTATTATAAAGCGATCTACCCACGTTTTATTTCGGTCACGAACGTATAAAAGCGATATTCCTCTACCCTGGCCACAAAGGATAAGCACAAGTTAAACTTGCATTTAATATATCTGATACATGTGAAGATATAAGCTTCCCGAATTGGCCGAATCCGTTGATTGGCTTAATCAAGGCAATTCTAAAGCTGAAAAGTTTGCTAGTCCCATTTTTCCATAATTCATTTAAATAAGTCCGTGATTTTGTGTACCCAAGTCCACAACTAGAGCTCAAATGCAGCCCAATAGTATAATCAGTCCATGTTGAACTATAGTTCCCATAGGAACCCGACCCCGATACAGACGTACCTCGAATCTGACCCGGTGCAAAGATTTTAAACTGGCGCTACCTCCCTGCTATGAAGTTCCATACTATTTTTTAGGCGTCCCGTCGTTGCTCCTACTTACCAGGTGTCATATTTGTTGATGTTATCATGGGATTGCTAGAATGTGTGTCTGTCCCAAGGGGGCATGCACGGAGAGGATTAACTCCGCTCTGGAACCCAGACTTCTGCCTAAGGGACCAGAAAGGGATATCTAGTAAAGAGGATCATCTTTGGCTGGATATTAAGCTACTAAGACATGAGTTCAGAGGAAAAAATGCTATTTGGATATGAGTTATACTATGGAGCTACTAGAGGTAAGGACTACAGTTGACTCTTGGCAGTAGAATGCTCGCTATCGCATCTAACTTGGTACGTCCCGGGTATCCACATGTGCGTCCTTGATTATATACACTCGGACGACATTAATCAGACCATCTGTCCTTATGTATATTCTCTGGCAAGAATGCGCCTATATGTCCACAACTACACTTCTCACATGTCATTAGTGATTTGTATTTACAGAAAAAATAAGAGAGGTTTTTCATGGTGGTGTAAGAATTGGTCCGTCTACGTGCTGTGTGAGGGGAATCTGAACAACTCTACATGGAACAATTTAACTAACAATTTCAATACCCACCGTTAAATTATTTTTCTCATAATTGCCATAGAATACCAAATTCAGCATTTCATTATCTTTTAGACTACCCTGATCGGATATTGTCATGTCACTCAGAAACCATATAACACTATGTTGATCCAGGACACAGTAGCTCCGCTCACGAAGCGAGCTCAATATATCTGTTACGCTTCATAAATGTGGAGGCTTAATAAATCTTTTATATCGACATACCAAAATCTATTAACCTGGGAGGGTTGGTTGATACCGGGACCGCGAGGAGTAAAACTTTATCATCGGTGGTCCTTGCGGGAGAGGCGAGCGAACAAATAAATGTATTACTCTCCCATTAGTAATCGAATTCTCAAAAAACTATCTGAGGTAGCGTAACAACCATACTAGTTACGTGATATCCACTATTGAAGAGGGCATTTCGTCTAGATCTGCAATCCGATGAATCGCCTGACCCCTCCTGAATAGACCCACGGCGGATTGCTTTTCGTATGGTCTCTGGTCGGAGGCGTATGAACTGTTGGTGCATCTTGATTCACCCCAAGGAGAATGGGTGGGTCCACGATAGTTCTCGATACTTGGATAGGCACATAGAGGGGCTTGTCAAAAATATATGTGTTAGACGGTGTAGCGAAGACTTTCTTACGTCTCCAACAACGGCGAGCTTGGTCAGTGTCATTGAATCTCCTGATGTATTATGTACTAGATACGAGATTTATTCTATTATAGTCCAGATAAGATCCGTAGTTCACATTGATCTATCAAACTACGAAATACACAAACGGTATACTTTAGGTAAGTAAAAAATTGCTTATACCTATTCCATTATGGTATTCTACATGTATATGCGAGACACTACTTCGTTCGGCACACACTAATATCTGTTCTTGTATTTTTGGTGTTCATACCTGAAATATAGAAATTTAGGATTCATCAATTTTGGTTCAAATCGAAGAGAGATATTCATCTTTGCAAATAGATAACATAGGCATTTATTGGACCCTCGGGGCAGAAAGGCATTGAGGTTATTGATGAATTGCGATTTCCTTAGACATATTTGATTCCATTTGTCTGTGTGTGTATGGCATACGAGCATAGGTCTCTGAGATCCATTGTTTGGCCTCGGAAATACGTCGATGCAAATTAACCGCCGATGGAGTTGGGGCCACTTCTGCAGAGGAGTGTAAAGATCTTCGCTTACGATTCAAAATACGATGGCGCATTTCATTATCATAGGAATTGCCAAATAGTAGATCACCATCACGACAAATTATTTATTGAATGATTATGGTTATAGTACGTCTCCAAATGCAAGGAATTTGGATGGATGCTGGGAAATCTCTGAATCTCAT
>PGFW01047958.1:13549-28069 GCA_003123925.1 Haematobia irritans | reverse complement strand
TTTGTAATACAAATAAAATCTGTCTAAAATTAACCAAAAATTTTTTAACTAAGGGTTTATTATTTTTTAGAGTGTTTTCAATTTTTCATGAGCTAGATTATTTTTCCCCATAAGCAGTTTACTTTTTTCCGAGTGAACTGTGAATAACCCTGTAACAAAAAATATTACAAAAATTCATCTGATCACACTCAAGGATACCCTAATTTATTGAATTTCATGAAACACAACATTTTTCCCATATTGGTGAAAGGGCGGAACCTGCTCTTAATATCAGTGAGAGCATCCCATTTTCTATTTTCATCTCAACGAAAAGGAAGATTTTACATCTTCAAGTCCAAACAATATGACACATATCATTTAACAAAGTTTTTTTTTCTAAGGCCTATAATATTCGGCTATTTAAACCCACATTGAAAGTTCCTTCATCGTTTAGACATATGAATTTCCATTTTCCTTGCAAAATGTTGACATTATTGCCACTCCTGAACCATTTCAGTTTTCCCAAAAAAAAAAACATTTAATATAAATTCTTTTCGTTGTGGTCATCGCTTGCTATTTGTCTATTTATTTGTGTTAAAGAATGTGTGTATGTACACAGAATTCGAATGCGAGTTCTATGACTCTAGCGCAAAGGATAACAACCTTCATACGACAAAAATCAATACAAAAATAACAAAATAAAGAAACTTCTTTGGATCTTTTCGCACTTTTAATTTTCATTATGGCATATGCCTTTTCACTATGTTTAACACATTTTGGACGATTCACTTAGTTTCTCCGCAATATTCACCTTTTCTCCATAACGTTGCATACTTTTAGGCACAATATACACAATTTCCTGCTGGATTTCTAGTTTTTCAATAGTAATTCTGTTTTATAGCTTATTTTTCCAAATATTCAATTTGTTTTTGTTCTTACTTAAATTTTGTACTAAAATCCGACTGATAATAAAGTAAATGATATGTAAATACAAAAACAATTGGTTGTAATCTGTCATAACCACATTCAACACAGTTCGTTATTAATTCACGATAGGAATAAATGACTATTAACAATAGTCTACCAAATATGGTATAAAAAACATATTAGGGTATTTACTAGGGCTGTCATTCGGGATAAATCCCGTCCCGAAAGTCCCGGGATTTCGTTACCGAATCCTGAAAATTTGCTAAATTTGTGACATTTATGATTGTTTATTAATAAATTGGAGTCTTCATTTAGTGCAAACAGCCATTAGATTTAATACCCGCACATTGGTTAAAACAGCATTTTATTGTACACTCTTGAGTAAGAATTATATCATACATGAGGTATGTTATAAACACGGCACAATTTCACCAAAAATCGAAGTAAAATGAGATTCATGTGAAATGGGAATACATGCTATATAAAAATTCATGCATATATATGAATAAAAATGACAAAAGCGTCCGTCGACTAATATGACAAGATCGAGCTATCTGTGTAAACATTTTTATATCTATATGTGAAGATATCAATTTACAATTACAATTTACTAATTTTTTATTAGTAATGTTGTATAACCGAATGACAGATGGCTTATTAGGTTGCAATTATGTGGTCGAAACTACAGGAACCTAATTCAATATATACTGGCCAGACAAGTTTCTTCCTCTAAGCCTCTAAATAGTAAATACAGATCGACTTAGGGCCGTCGTCCTTGTGTAGCTTAATGACAATAAAGAAAAGCTCGCCTTTGCAGTAAAAGAGTATTTTGTGTCTGTTGGTGTTATGAAGCCTGCAATGGAAACTTTGTTTAAGTATTCCTTTTTTTTTATTAATCGTGGCGATTACTTACCGAAGGCAACTTCTTTTCTTATGGGAATAAACTTTATTCAAACTGTATTGGCGGACTTATTATGCAAGTAAATTTGCTGTTCCCGTTTTGCATAAATTTGTAGGTCATCACCATTTAACGCATATCGATGTTGATAATAAACTATTTATTTGTTGCAACAACTACCCCTTACTACCTTTCTATAATTGCAACTTAATGCGCTTTACAGACTGATCAGTTTATTCCGGACGACAGTGATATCGTGTCGAACATATCATATAATTGTGCATCATTATAAGTTAAGTCCGACAGGCAAATTCGATACTGCTGGCATGTTATGAGGATCGATAACACATTTACGCCGATTATTTAAGTCATCGCGCGACACGTCGTATCGATCCGCACACACTGTAAAAATTCTTTAACAAACACCGAATTGCCGTCCGGAATAAACTGATAGTCTGTATAAGCGCATAAGATTCTATTTAGTATATACTCAACTTTTGGTATGTACCAACCATTTGTTGATTCGGCATGATGTAGGCTCTCACTATGCTGGTGCGTTAGCTCAACAATTTTATGCAGCAATAAAACCAAATTTATCGTCCAATGGTTATTGTAACCAATTGAAATGGTTATGGGAATTTCATTTTATCCTTGTGAACTTCTTTTATGGTCGTTGTTCGGATGTATAGATAGGGAAAATAAATTCAAAACATTGTTCTCTGTAATAAAAAATCAAGTTACTGACATTCATATCCTCATTGTAATGATCGAATGCAACTGCAACCATTTCTCTGGTGTATATTTTATTAATACATATTTTTACATTTTTCAAGGTTAAAACAATGTAAAAAGGGAGGTCTATTTTTAAAAAAGTTAAATTTTTAAGCGATTTTAAGTCGAAAATCGAACATAGCTACCCCAAATTAAAAATTTTATATGAAAAAAAAGATTGTAAGCATCAATATTGAAGTTATCTGATTTGAAATAATTGTGTTTTAAAAGAAACAAACTCGGACAATTCAATGTTGAAAAAATTTTAGCGGCTATAGTAATGGCTTTTTGTGTGACATTTATAATAATAAATGCGCTATAGAATAATTGTGCAAACATGCAAAAACCGAAACATGCGTAGCAGTCCATGCTGAACAAAAAGGAGTGCTTAAATCATGGGCCCTATATGATTATATTTTTTTTATTTCGACAAAAATTTTAAAGATGTCAAATCATATGTTTATGGTGATTGCAGCTCTCCATATGACACGGCATAACAAATGCATCTCAAACAAACTCGCGCATTCATAGCGCTGGAGGAATTAGTTCAATAGATGACTTGAGTATCTTGATAACATATTCCAGACCCAAAATACCACGCACATCAATTTTTAAACTGCATCATAAACTGTTTTTGTTAATAGATGGCGAAGATCCATTTGACTGACTTCCATTCTTAACTTTGGTGGGTATTATAGTCTTATTTGTCTCATATCGGCGTTCCTCGGATGAATTGTCCACTACACAATCACTCATAGGTGACGCAATTAAATTTTAACCTTTATTTTTCTTTGGATTTGAATTAATTTTTCAGGACAATTGAGAGAATAAATAATTGCCACTTTTACCAATGCCATACGATTCTTTTATCAGCTGATTTTGACTTCTTAAAATTGTAAACATCATATTGAAATTTGTTGTTTTTGTTATCGTGATTCAACCTCCTTATTCAGCCATGGTACGAAGTCTATATATATGATAGTATTTTCTTCATATAAAATCCTATATTTTGAACGCCCCATACTAGTTATAACAAATACCTCGATGACTAAATAATAATGATTCACAATAAGCCCAATTACTCTGTACTCGTTATCCAAACACCCGATAATTACGCAGCGCTAAGCAAGAGTAATCAGTGCTACCAACATGAATTTTTCTTTTCTTTTTTAGCTCCATAAAGAGTGTCCACAAATTTTTTAAATTCTAAAAAAAAGTAAGTTTCCCTTGAATTGAAATCAAACAATGTGTTCAGCAAAAGAGTTTGTTGTCAAAACTAACCAAAAACTATTAATTGCAGTTGAACACAATGGAGAACGACGCCGGTGAGAATGTTGATCTTCCTTTGACAGGAGAATGTTACGCTCTCCAATCATCAAAAAAGCCGAAAATTTCGCGACGTAAAAGGATCGACTTTTTCTAATTATGTATTTGAAAATGGAAGTCGTGACTCGATAAGTGCGCCTTTTTCCAGCCCTGGCAACAAGGCGCAACCTTGTGAAAACACAACCAAACAAATGTCGTCTCCCCATTTGCTTTTAAGCTATAAGGAAGTTTGTTTGGGAAGAAAAGTTATATTATCTTTTTATGATAAATGTTGCATTCTTTTATTTAGGACCAAAAACAATTTCATACAGCCTAACAAAACAAAATCGTTTTTTTTTTTTGGGTAATGGTTTTCTTCTTCACTACCACTGAGGTTTTTAATTACAAAACAATGTTGAAGAAATTATTAGATTTAAATATTTTCTTTTTTAATTCACCATTGCGGCCTGGATGGAGAATCGTAACTGCCGCGAACATACAGTGTGTACGTTAGGTGGCCAGCCCGATGTATCGGCCTCACTTAGACTATTTCAGTTCCATCTGTGATACCACATTGGTGAACTTCTCTCTTATCACTGAGTGCTGTTCCGATTCCGAACGGCGTTCCACATTGCAGTGAAACCACTTAGAGGAACCTTTGAAACCCTCAGTAAATGTCACCAGCATTACTAAGGTGGATAATCCACCCACTGTAAAAACTTTTTTTGGGTGTTCGGTCGAAGCAGGGAATCGAACCCACGACTTTGTGCTATGAAAGGCGGTCATACTAACCATTTACACCACGGTTGCGGCTCCAGTGTGTGTAAGCGAACTACACTATACACTGTGGCAACGTTAGCTGGTTTTGTCATCAACAGACAATTTAGTCGCTATAGTCATCAGTGCACAAGCAACATAAACAAACAAGCAGTTATATTTATAAAGCATAGTTTTTCGACGGCCCACGAGGCCGAAATAAAAAAAGTTTATTTGACAGAAACATTCATTAAGTTGGCCATAAGTCGCTGGATCAGTGGTTACATTTCCCCGCCCGCATTACAAAGGGTCGCGGAGTGGGTTTCGATTCCTGCTTTGACCGAACACAAAATTTTTTTTTCTTTATTACTCCAAAAATGTTCGGAGGATTCCGAAAGATGTTCGACATTTACATTTTTACTTATTGAAAACTTCAAAATGTGTCTTTATTTAAAGACTTTAAAGGGCAGAAAAAACATTGTTTGATATAAACGAAATTGGACTGCGTTTTTAAATCAAACAACAACTTCAATGTTAACGATACAAAATTAAGAAAACGCACAATGAAAATTATACGGTAAAATTCGAGTATTGCTGCAAGGTCTCCTTGAACAGTTTTAACTAACATTTTCTTTTATTTTACCCAGTTTTGTTGGGCTTAAGCGTGTGTTTTTATTAAGGCTTCCTCATATAACGAATGGCCGCCTAAAGGCGGAATTGGGCAATTTAGGGGTTTATCTGGAAAAATTGTTAGCGCCAAAAGGAAGGGCATTATTGTCTAAAAGAAAAGACTTTTCTGCTCAGATCGTACTTGGAAAAGAAAAAAGAGTTTTTTCACTTATGTTAAGGTAACGCATGTACCCATCTAACGTATTATCCTAGACTTTTCCCTATCCGAACCTAAACTTTGTTTTCACAAACAACCAAACTCGGTAAGCTCTACATATTGGATCGCCCGATTTTCACATTTTTATGACACCAAGTCTTTACTGTCTTACATTGTGTAAGCCAAGGGTAAAAAACGCGTGAAATTTTAGACGTATATATGTATCACCCGTCGGCAAATACGCAATTGGCGCAATGTTTTCTTTTGCGAATACTCGCCTAAAATATGGCCGGTGTACACAAAATCTTTATATTATGTTTTTGTCAATCGGCTCACCCAAGCTTTAGGTCTTAGGTATTTCGTTTTTGCTTTTTCATTTTATTGCAAAACTGTTTAAATTTATTGATTGCTCCAGATTTTCTCTTGGATTCAATGACGCGAAAACCCAAACTCACAAACATATGTATTTTTGCTTTTATGATAAAATATATTTTTAATTGATTCAATTAAACATACTATTTAGAAAAAATCTTTAATTATGATTTGTATTTTAATTGAAATGACCATAAAATGAAATTTATGGAATTCACTATCTCGAGTGAATTTTGTCTGGACACCACCCACTTTGAACTTTTTTTATTTATAAACCATACACCAAAATATTGCTAACAATTGGCAATTGCCATATGCTTCCGAAATGGGCAAACAAGTCAAGTCTAAAAATTTTTACTAAAAACTTTTGTGTTCGTGAAACCAATTTGTAGCTAAATGGCAATGAAGAAAGGTCGGCGGAAGAAACCAAAACCAACGCCAAGAAATGACGGTTGTGAACCAAACCCAAAGTCATTATTTTTCTGCATTTTGTTGCTTAGCAATCAAATGTATTCAGTTATTATTAAGCGGCCGTGATCAATCGTGTCTACCGGTATTATCATTTTTTTCCTTCACACATTGACACTATAGCTTTTTCTGATTCATTGTTATAAAATTAAAGCTGTTGCGAAAATTCATTAGAGACATCATTTGTGGCTCTTTGTTTCACTCTATGTAAAGGTCGGTCATTGTTGTTTTAATTTGATGGCGAATTATAGAAGGCCTGGGGGGACCCAAAAAGCCACAATTGAAAGATAAATGCACTTTTGGCTAGTTTTAGAAAAAAATTACGCTTTATTTAGCCGTATTATAGTGTTGCCTAAAAGATCTAAACTTTTGATATTCTTATTTACACCCTATTATAGATTATGCAATTCAAATTAATACTCAATAATCATGGCATTTTATGAGATCCAGATCACACAGTTCATTATTGATACTATCCTGCACCGGTAAGATCTTAAGTAAAGCTCTTCTTTTGGCCAATGGTTTTTGCTTCTATAAAATCTTCTTCTCTTTGATACTTTTGTTTAAAATAAATTGTTATTTTATGTTAAAATCATTAAAGAATTTTTCGTTTTTTTAATTTCTAATTAGAGAAAATGAATCGGCCACAAGAAACTGTTTAAAACTTATCACATATTTGCATATTTTTTTTTTTTTTTGTATTTAAAATCAAAGAATATCACAACATATAGGTAGCAACAAAAACGATTCACTGCTTTTTGTTGAAACTCACATGAATGAACACATGTTTATGTCTCAGGTGAAATCTTGGCATCACCTCTCGTTAGTCGAAGAAAATACGAAACGTCTGTTATGATTTCGTAGCAGAAAATGGCAATAAACTAAATGTTATACCTATTGTGAGCAGTTTGGTCATTGAGAGCTTTCTTTTATAACATATTTCTTCTATTTATGAATGTTTTGTTTTTCTCCTTCCCCAGTGGTTGCCAGTATTGGAAGATTTCCACCCGAATTTGGGTATATTTTTGAGTGGGGACTTGGGGATTGGAACGGGGAATTTCCGTAAATTTGGGGTTTTTGTGTTTATTTATCTGTTTTCCGGTATAACAAAAACACGGAAATTTTCTTTTTCTGTTTCTACATAATTAGAAAAGAAGCACAAGCGTTCCAAAAAAAATTAAAAATTAAAAAAGAAAAACATTGCCTCATCTTTATTTCCCCAATTGGACAGGTTTTTTGCTGTTTTCTTTAATCTGTTTTCGGTATAACAAAAAAACGAAATTCTTTTTGTTTCTAAATAATTAGAAAAGAAGCAAACAGCGTCAAAATTAAAAATTTAAAAGAAAAACATTGCTCTCTTTGCTTCCCCAGTGTGTAATAGGCTGCAAAATGGGCGCATTTGCGTCTAGAAGCGGACACAGGACTTTATTTTGGATCGGTCTAAGTTGCCTAATTTCTATAATTTTTATTTTTAAGCCAGGCTAAGATCATTTTTCTACAATTATGAAAACCATTTTCGTGAGAAATAGGACCTAAAATGTTGCCGCACTCATCAAGTTTTCCATCACTTGATTTGGACCCATATAAATACCAGAAATACAGAAATTTGATGACGAAGGTTCACCTTCATATTGATCTAAACACAATGTTAATATAGCACAAGTCAACATTTTTTCATTTTGTGCGTACTTTTTACAGGACCGAAAAACACATAACGAAAAGCGTGTAATTCCTAATTTACCGCGTGTTTCGATACATACTGTATTGGCTTGGAATTCCTAATTTTAGTGTTATGATTGGAAAAATTAATAACATTAATTACATGCTACCAAAAAAGGTTTTAAACTCTCAGTTATTATAGGCTTATTTTTTTGAAATGTTGTGGACAAGAGACAGATAGTAAAATGTGGTAAACACTTACGAGTACATTTACCCTCGAAATTTTTGAGAGACACGTTTGAAACTTATTCATAGATACGGTGGACTATTTATGTAAAACTTTTCTTATGTATGTAGCTATATCTATTGCCTTGTTATTTTTTAGGATTGTAGCTTAATTTTAGTCCTTTATGAAATTTGATACACTCAAAAAGTGCACCTATATTTCACTAAAACCGTTTTAATTCTTATTTTTAGTACAAAGGTAATTATAACGTTTAAGGAAAGTTTCCATGACTTTAATTATTTTTTATTGTCGTATTTTTTGTAAATTAACTTAACTGGTGTTCTCCCACAATTTTCAGAATTTCTTAAAATTTTGGAAATATACTAATAATTTGCGCCATTTTTGAACTTTCGAGGTATAGTCACTAAGAACAGTTTTGCAATTTTGCGACTCTTAATTTTTTCCTCATACTAAGAAATGCTTCTTTAATAAGTTGAAAAATAATAAATTTTCTTGAAATTTGTCGAAAATAGTACTTATTTTGTGAAATCGGCGTGACATCTGTGCTTCTACTGTAGTTTAGTTAAAATTTTCTAAAATTAATCTATTTTTTTCTAAAACTAAAGAAATTTTTCTTTCCTAGTGGGTTCACTGTTTTTTCAGAAAAAAAAATAGTTTTATTTTAGCCGAATAAACAACAGTGGTAGTGATATTGGAAAGAATTGAGTTTTTAAAACGTATCTTGTTCTTTTAGAGAGTTTTCGCCTGAATACTGTATAGACAAATTGCTCACCATATTTTGGAACTTTATTCTACTAAATTTTAATTTTTAAACAAAATTTCTATTAAAGTTCTAAATTTTTAACCAAAATAATTATTAAATCGTATAAAACTTAAATTTGTTCATGAAAAGATTTTGATCACACAAAAAACATGCTTCTGATTCAATGACAAAATTAATTGATCAATTATATTTTTTTAATGGAAATGTCTTCACATGACGAAACTGATAGTATCAAATCACAGTTTTATAGGCCATTCAAAAAAATATTCGATTAAAACATTTAATTGATTTGATTTAAAAACTTTAAATTAATTTTTTGGAAATTGATTCGAATAAATAATGGCAAGTTGATGTTGGTTGCAAAACTCAATTAATTTTTTATTTTATTTCTTTTTAATTAATTTTTTAAAAAACGTAACTATTTTTTTTTAGTTTGATTAAAAACTTTATTGTTTGAAAAAGAAAATTTTAATAAAAAAATTTGCATCACTTTTTTTACATGACTACCGGGTTGATTAAAAAAGTTAATTGTTATAAATTAGTGCATCAAAAATATGTCGATTAAAAAAATTTATTGATTTGATTTTTAAAAATTTTAGAGATAATTTTTTAATTGATTTCAATAGAAAAAATTTACATTGATGTTGATTTGCAAAACGCCAATTAATTTTTTTAATTGATTTCTTAATTAATTTTAAAAATTCGTAACTATTGTTTTTTAGTTTGATTTAAAAAATTTATTGTTTGAAAAGAAAATTTATAATCAAAAAAATTTGCATTCACTTTTTTACATGGACTACCGGGTTGATTAATAAAGCTAATCAATTTAGATTTTTTTAATTTAAAAATTTAAAAAATTTTTCATCATTCACTTTAATTAACTTAATTGTTTTTAGCTTCATTAAAAATGTTAATTTTATTAATTTAAAAAAAATGTCAACTTCAATCAAACGTTCTGTAATTGCGAAATATTTTTGGCTGATATTTTTTTTCTTGTACAAACTTTCTTTTGAAATTAAACGATTTGGAAAACACTAAATTATCTTTTTTGGACAAATTTTATTAATAAACTTGATATGGAGTTTATTGAAGAATAGTAACCGTCAAAAATGTCGTAAAAAAAATAGTCACGAACTTACACCCATAAAAATAGTGAAACACCATGGAGAAAATATTTTAGGGAAAAATATGTAACTAAAATATTTTAGTAACTTGGCAACCATGTCACAAAATTAAGTTTCATAATTTTTTGTTCAAAATTGAAGCGAAAAATTTATGTAAAAATGTTAATTATTTTTTCAGTTGTTTGTCTAGAATTTTGAAATATTTGAAAAAATTGCGAGTTACACAATTGTCAAAATGTCTTTCGCACTATATTAAAGTTCATACAGACACAATTTTAAGGAAAATTTTACTCATTCGGAAAACTTATGAACGACAATTTCAAGTAAACTCGCCCATTTTTAGAAAACAATATGAACTTAATTTTGGAAAATTTAGTATAAAAATTGTGTATTTTCATTTGTACACCAACCATTTTTTTATTTTATGTTCATATTCATTTAAAGTAGCAAAAAATGTATAAAATAAAGCAAAAAATTTTTTCACATCTGGCAAAATTTTACTTAAATCGACTAATTTTCATTAACTTAAAAAAGGTTAGAATCGCAAAAAGTCATTTCTTTTTTCCTGATCAGTAAAAGTAAAATATATTTTTTCTGTGTATAACTGCATATTATTTATTATTTTTTTTAAACTTTTGGCTGCTTTGCTTTTGGTGGAGTTCTTTTTACGTGTAACTTTGTCCACAAAATTCTTCGCTCATATTTTCATAATTCCATCTTCTGCTTGTCTTTAAGGCTGTTTAATTTTTTAAGTGCAACCACCGTTTCATTTACCTGCAAGCAAGTATATGCAATCATCTTGGCTAGAAACTTAAAGGAAACATGTACTAGACGCACCATTGAAACTTAATTGCGGGACAACAATTCGCGAAAAAAAATTAAAAATCAAACTACCCTGTATACACTCCACCACTTGCTATTTGTTATATTATTTTGTGCTTAAAGAATGTGTGTTATGTTACACAGAATTCGAATGCGAGTTCTATGACTCTAGCGCAAGGGATAACAACCTTCATTACTAAAAAAAATCAATACAAAAATAACAAAATAAAGAAACTTCTTTGGATCTGTTCGCACTTTTAATTTTCATTATGGCATATGCCTTTTCACTATGTTTAACACATTTTGGACGATTCACTTAAGTTTCTCCGCAATATTCACCTTTTCTCCATAACGTTGCATACTTTTAGGCACAATATACACATTTTCCTGCTGGATGTTCTAGTTCTTTCGCAATAGTATTCTGTTTTATAGCCTTATTTTTTCAAATATTCAATTTTCTGTTTGTTCTTACTTAAATTTTGTACTAAAATCCGAACTGATAATAAAGTAAATGATTATGTAAATACAAAAACAATTGGTGTGTAATCTGTCATAACCACATTCAAACACAGTTTCGTTTATTAATTCACGATAGGAATAATGGACTATTAAAACAAGTAGTCTTACCAAATTTATTGGTATAAAAAACATATTAAGGGTATTTACTAGGCTGTCTATTCGCGACTAAATCCCGTCCCGATATAGTTCCGGATTTTCGTTACCCGAATCCTGAAAATTTGTAAATTTTGTGACAATTTTACTGATTGCTTTATTAATAAACTGGAGTCTTTTCATTTAGTGCAAACAGCCATTAGATTCTAATACCCGACAAATTGAATTAAAAAGCATTTATGGTACACCTTGAGTAAGAATTTATTTATTACATGAGTATGATTATAAACTCACAATCTTCACCAAAAAATCGAAGTAAATGAGTTCATGTGAAGAATCATGCCGTATATAAAATAAAAAATGATAAGAAGCGTCCGTCACAATATTGGACAAGATCGAGCTTATCTGGTAAAAATTTTTATGCCTTGATATATTTTATAATACATATTTTACATTTTCAAGTTAAAAACAATGATAAAAATCTATTTTAAAAAAGTTAACCTCGAATATTAAGTGATTTTGAAGTCGAAAATCGAACATAGTACCCAATTAAAATTTTAAATGAAAAAAAGATTGTACGCATCAATTTGAAGATTATCTGATTTTAAAATAATTTGTTTTTTAAAAGAAACAAAACATTCTGAAAATTTCAATGTGAAAGAATTTTAGCGGCTATAGTAATGCTTTGCTAACATTTTTTAATATACAGCTGCAGTTACTATGTTCAGGTTTTCAATGCTGATATACCAGCTTGTTTTCACGCGTTACTTTTTAATTTAGCAATATAAAATCTAATTTAGGCAATATAAAAATTAATTAGCAATATAAAATTTATTTTTAGCCAACAATATAAATATTACTTTGCAAATTCAATTCCTTGGAATTATTTTGGCAGACTCGATCAAATATAGGTCGTCATAATCATAAATGATTATTTTGTACTTTTACATTTAGTGTTTTGGTGAAAAAAACGCGAACCATTAGTACTCACCTATTAGATCCCTTATGGGCTTAGTTACTAAGTTCGTTTCTGCTGAAAAACGAATATTCTTCATCTATCTCCGTCAAATATGGGCATCAAAACATTACGGTATAGTTAACATATTTCATGCGAAATAATATGCCTGCCTCATTTTTTCGTGCGAAAATTCCAGGGTTTGTTATAAAATTATGTGTTTTTAAAAATAATCAAAACAAAGATTCGCATTTTATTTCGCGCCAAACGAGTTTTTTTATATGAGAATAACCAGTTTTTCTTTGCCGAAAAACATGATCTTAGTACTAGGCTTATAGATAATTGTGCAAACATGCAAAAACCGAACTTTGGTACAGTCTATATTATGATACACCACTTTTTTGTATTTTCGCTTATATAAATCCTATACCTTGGGGAAGCGCCCATAATAGTTATAACACAATACCTCGATGACTAAATAATAATGATTCACAATAAGCCCAATTACTCTGTACTCGTTATCCAAACACCCGATAATTACGCAGCGCTAACAGAGTAATCAGTGCTACCAACATGAATTTTCTTTTTCTTTTTAGCTCCATAAAGAGTGTCCACAAATTTTTTAAATTCTAAAAAAAAGTAAGTTTCCCTTGAATTGAAATCAAACAATGTGTTCGGCAAAAGAGTTTGTTGTCAAAACTAACCAAAAACTATTAATTGCAGTTGAACACAATGGAGAACGACGCCGGTGAGAATGTTGATTTGTACGTGCCCCGCAAATGGTAAGTAACACGTGTTTTTAGTCATTTGTTGGCTACTTCTAAAAAATGTGCCAGCAATTTTGTCTTGGAATTCTTATGAATAATCCGTTTATTTTTATTATAGCTCTGCCTCCAACAGAATAATCCACGCTAAGGATCATGCATCCGTACAAATCAACATTGTCGATGTTGATCCAGAAACTGGTCGCATGACCGATGGCTCCAAGACTTATGCTATTTGCGGTGAAATCCGTCGTATGGGTGAATCCGACGATTGCATTGTTCGTCTTGCCAAGAAGGACGGTTTGATCACCAAGTAAGATGTGATTTGGATTTAGCTGATGTGCTTGCTTAATTACACCATTTCTTGTTTTTGTTTTTCAGAAATTTCTAAGATGTGTGTAAATAAAGCCGACGTTTTATAGTAAACAAAATTTAATATATATTGTTTTTACTAAACAGTTGGGAATTGAAAAAAAAAAACAATTGCGGGGTGATTTACCGAGTATTGATAAATGAATAAAGCTATACTCTTAAAAATGTTTCGAAAATATATTCTCTATATTTTGCCTAAATTGCAATTTTCACAAGTTCCTACATATATACCATCACGAGATAGAAAACTGCAATTGTTTAAAGTTTAGAATTAATAATTTTGAAACATCAGTTTATGGGGCATTTCTGACACTTCATAATTTTCGTCTTGTTTTATAAAATTTTCATAGGTAAATTATAAAGAAATATCAATTTAAACGGTACAGACCTTGTACCAGATTTATTTTCCAAGCATATAACATGAAACATTTAAAATTTTCCTTGCATTTTAGTAAAGTGGGTAATAGTATAAGTACATCTCTTATAAGGAAAAAGACGTACATAAGATTGTTTATTAAAACGCCAAGCCTTCTTAATAGAGAAATGTTTCGTGGCAAAAACATTGACATTCACGCCACATGGAAATATAAATCTGTAAGTGGTTATGCTGCGATAATAATTCGGTGTTCTTTTTGCAACAACCACACGATTATGTATTTTTAATAATTTCGGTAATAAGTACAATAAAAGAATCTGAAGATAAGAGGAAACATATATCGGGCACTATATGTAAGCCATGCAACATTCAAATATCTAATACGCGATAAAATCTGCAACATTGAAAACATTTAACTCCTGCTGAACATTTAAAGAAATATTAGTATGATCAAAGAATAACTAAGGAAACTTAGTAAATTTTGAAAAGTAAACCATTACAGTACCTTAGGTTTTAATAGGTGT
>PGFW01047956.1:18637-33211 GCA_003123925.1 Haematobia irritans | reverse complement strand
GTATTATAAAGTTAGTGGCGGCAATATGTTTGCAACACCCAGAAGGATACGAGATAGACACATGGTGTCTTTGGCAAATATGCTCAGGGTGGGCTCTTGAGTCGATATAGCGATGTCCGTCTGTCCGTGAACACATTTTTGTAATCAAAGTCTAGGTCGCAGTTTTAGTCCAATCGACTTCAAATTTGGCACAAGTATGTGTTTTGGCTCAAGAAATAGATCCCTATTGATTTTGGAAGAAATCGGTTCAGATTTAGATATAGTGCTCACATATACTATATTTCGGCCCGATACTGGACTTATATGGCCCCAGAAGCCAGAAGTTTTACCCTAATTTGCTTAAAATTTTGCACAAGAAGAACAATTAGCGACTATAGTAAAGAGTGTGCCAAATTTTATTGAAATCGGTTCAGATTTAGATATAGCTCCCATATATATCTTTCGCTCGATATGGACTAATACGGTCCCAGAAGCCAGAGTTTTACCCCAATTTGGTTGAAATTTTGCACAGGGAGTAGAATTAGCATTGTAGCTATGCGTGCCAAATTTGGTTGAAATCGGTTCAGATTTAGATATAGCTCCCATATATAGCTTTCTCCGATTAACGCTCATATGACCGACAGATGCCAATTTTTTAACTCCGATTTAGTTAAAATTTTGCACAGGGAGCAGAATCAGCATTGTAGCTATGTGTGCAAAATTGTTGAAATCGGTTCAGATTTAGATATGCTCCCAATATATAGTTTTCGCCCCGATTTACACTCATATGCCAACAGAGGCCAATTTTAATACTCCGATTTAATTGAAATTTGGCACAGGGAGTAGAATTAGCATTGTTGCTATGCGTGCCAAATTTGGTTGAAATCGGTTCAGATTTAGATATAGCTCCCATATATATGTTTTTCTGATTTCGACAAAAATGATCAATATACCAACATTTTCCTTGTAAAATTGCCACTGCTTAGTCGAAAAGTTGTAAAAATGACTCTAATTTTCCTAAACTTCTAATACATATATATCGAGCGATAAATCATAAATAAACTTTTGCGAATTTTCCTTAAAATTGCTTCAGATTTAAATGTTTCCCATATTTATACCCTGCTCCACACTGTGGAACAGGGTATTATAAGTTAGTGCATGTGTTTGCAACACCCAGAAGGAGACAAGATAGACACATGGTGTCTTTGGCAAAAATGCTCAGGGTGGGCTCTTGAGTCGATATTAGAGGTCTGCATCGAATAACTTTTCGCTACATGTATGCAATTCGCTGTCGAATATAGTACATACACTGTCTTTCTCTCAGAGCGCAAGTAGTGAAGTGAAAGAGAACACTTGCTTGTCAAATACCACCAAGTACTTATCCGAAACAATATGTGTTCCGAAAAAAAGGAACAATAAAAATGTAAGTACTTGAGAAAAAGTACAACATGGTTTCTCTTCACTTCACGTGGTACCACAAGTATTTCTCAGTTATGTGCGAAGCAAAACTTTCCATTATTATTAACAATAGATAGTGTATGTATATCACATATTTCATATATTTATGTATGTCACACACTTACCTTAACGTTTGCCGTTCTTTATAACAAACCGAAAACATATATTGTGGAGAGTAACTGTTTTTTTTGTATTTCTGAACTGCACGTGTAACTGGAGTACTCTATGAAGTTTTGTCTCTGCAACATACTCGACGTGATCACTCTGAGTACACTTCAATAAGAGAGAAGAAAGAATATGTGTTTGTTGTAGTGAAGACATCAGAGTACAACAAGAAGTTACTCGTGGCTTTTGTGTTCATCAAAATGTGTACCAATAGTTTTGCGACTCTCTCAAATAGATGTAACTCATTGTAGCAAGTACACGTGTACTCTGCATTTACAAAATGGTTGTGCAGACCTCTAGTCGATATAGCGATGTCCGTCTGTCCGTGAACACATTTTTGTAATCAAAGTCTAGGTTCGCAGTTTTAGTCCAATCGACTTCAAATTTTGCACAAGTATGTGTTTTGCTCAGTAATAGATCCCTCCGCTATTGATTTTGGAAGAAATCGGTTCAGATTTAGATATAGGCTCGCCATATATATATTTTTCGCCCCGAATATGGACTTATATGGCCCCAGAAGCCAGAGTTTTACCCTAATTTGCTTAAAATTTTGCACAAGAAGAACAATTAGTACTATAGTCAAGTCTGCCAAATTTTATTGAAATCGGTTCAGATTTAGATATAGCTCCCATATATATCTTTCGCCCGATATGGACTAATACGGTCCGAGAAGCCAGAGTTTTACCCCAATTTGGTTGAAATTTTGCACAGTGAGTAGAATTAAGCATATTGTAGTATGCGCGGCCAAGTTTTGTTGAAATCGGTTCAGATTTAGATATAGCTCCCATATATAGCTTTCGCCCGATTTACACTCATATGACCACAGAGGCCAATTTTTTGCTCCGATTTAGTTGAAATTTTGCACAGGGAGTAGAATAAGCATTGTAGCTATGCGTGCCAAATTTGGTTGAAATCGGTTCAGATTTAGATATATCTCCCATATATAGCTTTCGCCCGATTTACACTCATATGACCACAGAGGCCAATTTTTAACTCCGATTTAGTTGAAATTTTGCACAGGGAGTACAACTAGCATTGTAGCTATGCGTGCCAAATTTGGTTGAAATCGGTTCCGATATAGATATAGCTCCAATATATATATTTTGAGTCTATAGATTTTGTAGAAGTCTAGCAAATTCTGTCCAGATCGAGTGATCTCTATAGAAAATTTCACTAACATTTTATTTCTATAAAAATTATTGTCAACCATTTTTTCTATAGAAAAATTTGTCATAATTTTATTTCTACAGAAATTTTGTCAAAATTTTATTTCTATAGAAATTTTGCCAAAATTTCATTTCTATAGAAATTTTGTCAAAATTTAATTCTAATAGAAATTTTTGTCAAAATTTTTATTTCTATAGAAAATTTTATCAAAATTTTTATTTGTATAGAAAATTTTGTCAAAATTTAATTTCTATAGAAAATTTTGTCAAAATCTTCTATACAAATAAAATTTTGACAAAATTTTCTATAGAAATTATTTTGTCAAAATTTTATTTGTATAGAAAATTTATCAACATTTTCTATTACAAATAAAATTTTGATAAAATTTTCTATACAATAAATTTTGACAAATTTAATTTTCTATAGAAAATTTTGTCAAAATTTTATTTGTATAGTAAAATTTTATCAAAATTTTATTTGTATAGAAAATGTGCAACATTTTGTCACATTTTATTTCTATTAAAAATTTGTCAAAATTTAATTTCTAGAAAATTTTAAAAAAGTTTTTTTCTAAAAGAAAATTTTGTCAAATTTTAATTCTATAAAAATTTCTTAAAATTTCAGATAATTTGAAATTTTATTTCTAGAAAATTTTGTCAAAATTTTTTTCTATAGAAAATTTTGCCAATTTTATTTGATAAAAATTTTGTCACATTTTATTTCTATAGAATTTTGTCAAAATTATTTCTTAGAATTTTGTCAAAAATTTTTTTGCTATGAAAATTTGCAAAATTTATTTCTTAGAAAATTTTTGTCAATTTTATTTATAAAAAATTTAGTCAAGATTTTATTTCTATAGAAAATTTTGTAAAAAATTTTTTTTTATTTCATAGAAAATTTTGTCAAACTTTATTTCTATAAAATTTTTGTCAAGAATTTTATTTCTATAGAAAATTTTTGTAAGATTTATTTCTATAGAAAATTTTGTCAAAATTTATTTCTAGAAATTTTTCTAGATTTTAGTTTACTTAAAAATTGTCAAATTTTTTTTATAGAAAATTTTCAATTGTATTGTATAATTTCATTTATTTACGAAAATTTCATTTATCTAGAATTTTGTCAAAATTTATTTCTGTATTTTGCAAATTATTTCTATGTAAAATTTTATTTTTATAGAAAATTTTATCAAAATTTTATTTCTATAGAAATTTTTGTCAAAATGTTTAAATTCTATAAAAATTTTGTCAAAATTTTATTTTCTATTTTGCTAATTTATTCATGAAAATTTTGTCAAAATATTTTATATTTTTACTATAAAAATTTGAAAATTTGTCAAATTTTTTCTATAGTTTTATTTATAGCAATTTTGGCATTTTATTTCTATAAAAAAATTTTGTCAAAATTTTATTTCTACAGAAAATTTTGTCAAATTTTTTATTTCTATAAAAATTTTTTTTTTAAATTTTATTTCTATAGAAAATTTGGTCAAATTTTTTTCTATAGAAAATTTTTTCAAAATTGTATTTCTATAGAAAATAGAAAATGTTGTCAAAATTGTATTTCTATAGAAAATAGAAAATGTTGTCAAAATTCTCTTTCTTTAGAACATTTTGTTAAAACTTTATTTCTATAGAAAATTATGTCAGAATTTTATTTCTATAGAAAATTTTGTCAAAATTTTATTCTATAGAACATTTTGTCAAAATTTTATTTCTATAGAAAATTTTGTCGAAATTTTATTTCTATACAAAATTTTGTCAAAATTTTATTTCTATAGAAAATTTTGTCAACATTTCATTTCTATAGAAAATTTGTCAAAATTTTATTTATATAGAAAATTTTGTCAAAATTTTATTTCTATAGAAAATTTTGTCAAAATATTATTTCTATAAAAAATTTTCTTAAAATTGTATTTGTATAGAAAATTTTATCAAAATTTTATTTGTATAGAAAATTTTGTCAAAATTTCATTTCTATAGAAAATTTTGTCAACTATGTTATTTATATAGAAAATATTGTTTCTAGAGAATTTTTTTTTAATTTCATTTTCAAAGAAAATGTTCTCAAAATTTTATTCGTAAATTGAAATTTTGTCAATATTTATTTGTATAGAAAATGTTGTTAAAAAAGTTATTTCTATAGATAATTTCAGAAGTTAAGATTTTTGTCAGAACTTTTAATTCTAATAATAGTGTAGTCAACATTTCATTTCATAGAATAAATTTTGTCAACATTTTATTTCTAACCAGAACATTTTCTCAAAATTTTATTTCTATAGAAAATGTTGTAAAAATTTTTTTTTTCTGAGAGAATATTTCTCAAAATTTTATTTCTAATAAAACTGTTGTCAAAATTTTATTTCTATAGAAAGTTGTTGTGATTTACCACCCAAATAGAAAGCTAACACGTGTGATTTCACCACGAAGAACTTAATTTCTGAATGCAATAGATCGAAATGCGTTTGTAAGCTTTTGACTAACAAAATTAACTGCCACTGGAATAAAAAAAACTAGCTGTCTAAAAATAAGAGTAAAATTGAAGTTGTGACAATAACATATCAACCACAATGTATGCAGCTTATGTGACCAAATATTCTTCGTCTGCTACCATGTCACTACCAAATTTCTTTACCACTATCGTATCAAGTTTTAAAATTCCGGCACAAAAAAACAGTGAGTACCAGCAGTTGCAATTTCAGCTGATTGTTATGGTCGTTCATTTACCGAGAGTATGGGATGTTTTTTTTCATTAAGAATTTCTTATGGCTATTTTTTTTTTTTTTTTTTTTTTTTTTTTCTTGAACTTTTTACAATTCTAACGAATAAACCTAGAAATATAAAAATTACAGGACCAAGAAAAACAAAGAAGATGAGCTAAAATTCAAATGAAATGAATGGGCAATCGAATAATGTTATGCTCGTATTCGTCGTGGTTTACTGAATACTGTGTTCTTTCCATAGGGGTGGGCTTTATAGGCCCATACAATCATTAAGCGCCAGCCACCAACTCAAAAGTTTGTTGCTAGAATTTGTGCTAGTGCTGGCTGCAGCTGATCTCTACTTTTGTAGTCGTCAAGTTTTTGTTCGTCGGCAGTCATCATCATCTTCTTAGTCCGTCAGGCCTTCTATTTTGGAAAGTCTCAGTTGTATACTTTAGCAGGGCTGTGCGCATTGCGCAAGCATTATGGCAGTGGTAATCATAATACTTGGATACTTTACAAGCTCATTCACCACATACCTTAGACGCCTAATCAAATCAGTTAAAAAATGTTTTGGCGTTTTTTCTCTTCTTTGCGTTTTCTCCAATTTTTCTTGAAATGCCATAAAATTTTTGGAAAAAAATATTATAGCATTTGGACAGCGAATAATGACAGGATTTCGGAGGCAGGAAGTATTTGAAGAAAAATATTATCTCACACGTGAAAACAGCGATCCGGTTCCAAAGAGTTTGTCTTTACACTGATGCACTGAAAAAAAACATTGAAAAAACACCAAAAATTTTTGGTTAATTTAGAAAATTTAGAACGCCAAAGCAAAAAAAAATAGACTTGAAGTTATAGGTCAATTAATGTTTTTATTTTATAAAATTAATAAAAAAATCTGACTTCAACATACCTGTTCCACAGTGTGGAGCAGGGTATAAAAACTGGACCCTTGTTTTTATGTTTTAAATATTTTCTATTTTACTTGCTGTTTTAATTTTCCTCCTTTTGCCTTACGAACCCAACCTCGTTCTCTAATCACGTAGAAGAAAACAATTTTCGACGCATGTTTGTCGGGAGTTTTATTTCTGTGCAGTTCTAATGAAGTAGTTAGTACGAATAATGTTTAAAATTCTTCGGGTTGTTTTTCTTTTTGAAATTTTATGCCCCTTTTCATCAGCAACAAAAACGTTCGGTGAAAAAAGTGTAAGGGGACAGAAGACAAATCATGTGGGTTCCTACTCTAGAAAAGTGGCCAACAAGCGAACGAACGTGGTTAATGCAATCTTTGGCCATGGCAATGATGGTGCTTTCTGGCCAATTTTTTAATTGTTTGCTGCTGCTGCTGACTTTTTCGCCTTAAAAAATATCACAGGGAGTAGCAGCAGCAGATGGAACAGCACAATTGACATAAATGTTAGCCGACAATACAATGTGAGTGTGGGTGGATTATGACAGACCTCCGCTTTTAATGTTGATGATGTCTTAGATGAAAGACAATCAAGCTCTTGAAGGGTACCCTACAAGGAAATCAGAGGAAATTCTTAGTTCAGCATTTAAATGGAAAACTATTTTATGGAATTTATCCAAGGAATAAGATTTTTTGCACCAATTTTTTTTTTTTACTTTTGCTAGTTATTGTTGTTAACTACTTTTTAAAAGGAAAAAATGAATTTTCCTTTTTATTCCTTTAGAATATAAACCACTAATAGGCAATTTCTGATTTCCATTTAAGGTCCTTCAATATTCGTATTTGCCTTAATTACACTGTTTTTGGTTTAAATTCTAAAACTTCCTCCGTTTGTTCCGGGGTCCCCGAATTGGTGATTCTGGTGATGATGGCAGCCATGAAGTTAAAGGCGCGATGGCTATGTAATGTCATGCATAAATAGAACAAGGGTCCCTCACTGGCATTGTCGGCAAAACGACATAACATCACAAACCAACCACCAACAATCATAGATGACGGCTTAACGAACAAATGGACGGACGAACGGACAGACGGACAAATAAACAAACGCAGCAACATTTCATTTGTGGGCTACAACTGTTGCTAGCCTTTGCTGTTGGCCACAAAATGTTAATGGCATTCTTGTTAGGCTTTTGTTTTGAGCTGGTTGCCTGCCTTCCTGCTTGGATGTTTTGTTACTAATGTTGTTTGAAATGTTTTAATGTTGTTTCATGATTGTCGTAATTGTTGTCGGTGGTGATTTTTCTCCAAAAAACAAAACAGATTTTTTTTCCTCCAAACATTTCATTGTTTCATTTCTGGGTGGATGTCAGTCAGTTCAAATGAATGCCTTTTTTGGTAGTAATGGTCACATGGAAATTGTTTCACATTGATTATTAAGGGGTTCAAGAAATGTTTGACAACTCCCTGGTGTGTTTTGTGAATGAAGAACATGGAAGTTATTGGATAAATTGGTTATTATTCTATTGGCCTAAATTTCTAATCGAATGAATGATTAGAACTTTTTAAAAACTTCCAAATGGGGGATTTTTTTTAACAAATATTTCAAGGTGATATATTAGGCAAAATTTCGACTATTATGTACTCTTCGCCATTGCATTTAAGGAATTGTCCGCTCTGTTGGGTTTATGATCATAGATCGAAATTAAGCTTCAAAATACCCACAATATTTTTTCTGAACTGTAAATGGTTTTTCTATGGATCCTATGTTAGATTGGATTGTATATAAGTTCAGTTCTTTTTTTATATGTAACAGGTTGGCTGATAAGTCCCCGGTCTAACAAAGAAAAACAATTTGTGTTTGTCAAAATTCGTTTTTATTATTCACATAGTTCCTTTCCCAAGAGCGATACAAGATTACGACCTTCCAATTTGTTGAGTACGATTTTGGTTAGTAACTCTTCGGTTTTCGTCAAAATAGGCTCAGTTTCGGCGATCACCTTCTAATTGCCAGCCAAATTTTTTCCCTGCGAGCATCCTTTTTGAGATCTGAGACAAGAACAAGTCGTGGGGTACAATCTGGAAGAATAATGAGCCGATTTTGATTATTTTTTGCACATCGTTCTCGAGTTGATTTGTATGCACGGTGCGTTGTCTTTGGTGAAACCTTTTTTATATACACTCCCACATAGATGGGGGGTATATTAAGTTTGTCATTCCGTTTTGTAACACATCGAAAATTTGCTCTAAAGACCCCATAAAGTATATATATTCTGGGTCGGTGGAATTCTGAGTGATCTGAAGATGTGTGTCCGTCCGTCTGTTGAAGTCAGCTAACTTCCGAACGAAAACAAGCTATCACCTTGAAAACTTGGCACAAGTAGTTGTTTATTGAGACGTAGGTCGGATGGCATTGCAATGGGCCATATGGTCACTTTTTACGTATAGCCCCATAATAGAACGCAACCCAAATTTGGCTTTGCGAGGCCTCTAAGAGAAGAATACATTTATCCGATTCCGGCTGAATTTGGGTACATGGTTGTAGTATATGGTCTCTAACAACCATGCAGAATTGGTCCACATCGGTCATAATTATTATAGGCCTCCATATAAACGATCCCCGATTTGGTTGCGAGATCTAATAGAAGCAAATTATCCGATTCGGCTGATTTGGTACATGGTGTAAGTATACATGGTCTCCTAACAACCATGCAAAAATCGGTCCACATCGGTTCATAATTTAATATAAATGACCCATATAACGAAACTCCCAAAACAGAATTATGGCTTGCGAGGCATGATAAGAGAAGGACAAATATGTCGTATCCGATGAGTGAGAATCTGGCTAATGGTAAGTTAGGGGATATATGAGATATATATAAAACAAAAAAAGAAATATGAGAATAAAAATAGGTAGATAATATAATATAGCTTAAAAAAAGCCTATAAATAAATAAAATACAACAAGAAAAAAAAAAAAAAAACAGATTTTGAGCTCCGGAGCCTCTTTGGAAGACAAATTAATACTAAGATTATAGATATAGATAAATAAGAGTAAAGTGAGTGTAAAATAAAATAAATATGAAGAAAATACCCCATAAGAAAATTGGTACATCGGATCAAATTATATTATAAAAGATAAGGAAAAATATAAAAAAAAAGAAAAAAGAAATATAAAGAATAAAAGAAGTAATATAGAGAGAGAAATTCTTACATTAGGATATGAAAAAAATTATGAGATAGATAGACTGTATTAAAAAGATAAATAATGAGTAAATACACATTCAGGAATTGGTTTCTATCAGCATAATTATACTACTATGCTCCAATATAAACGACCAGATTTGCTCAGGTGCCTTTTAGAGAAGCCAATTCTGGTAGTGTGATCGGTTATATGATAGTTTAAGGCAACCTCGCCAAAAGTGGTCCCCATATCTAGTCATACTCATCATATATAGCCCCATATAAACTGATCTCGAGATTCTGGTTTTGGAGCTCTTGGAGGAAGAAAATTTTCATCCGATGAGTTGAAATATCTGGTAACATTGTGTAGTATATGGTCGTTACACCATACACGCGTACTAGCGTCTATTCGGTTATAGTTATATACCTATCCCTCAGATAAATCCGGAAATTTCCATGCCAAACATAAAATTGGGTTCCATAATCAAGTTATATTGTATACTAGCACTCCCATGATAACTACGCTGACCAATACTCTTCAATTCTGGCTTCTCTACGGTACGGTGCAAAAGTCTAATATCGATATCGTAATGCTATGTTGTAGACTAAATATATAAACTTTTTTGGTCTAATATGATACAAGTAATGGACTAACTCCAATTTAAGGAAACGATGTTCAAAAGACAATTTTGAAAAGATACGACAACGACCAAGTACGATTCAAGCCTTGTGGTATGACGTCTTTTCGTAGAGTTTCTCGCATCATGGTGAGGGTAAATAAGTTCGGCTGGTCGAATTACGGCACGTATATACTTGTTTCGTGTCTTCAGTATGGTGGGCTGTTTTGCGCAATTTGACTTTAAACTCTCAATAACGCCATATAAATAGTCACTTGTTGATGGTTTTTCCTTCTATATAATTCAAGATAAATTAGTTCATGCGAATCTCAAAAACAGAGGCATTACTTTGACAGCGGATTTTGAGTTCATCCATTGTCAACATATCGTACGGAAAAACTCGGGTGTAATTACGAGTTAACCAGTGCGAAACAGCTCAGTAAATCATTCAACACGTTGTTTGTTTTATGGTCAAATGTGAAGCTCGACCGCGCACCGCCATTTTTTGCACACCAGCTTCCGCATATCAAAATTGATGAAATGATATGACCAACAGTTCTTCTTACAGACTTTGAGGCCTCTGCTATCTCGATCAACATTATTTTAACGGTCATTCTAATATCATTATTGTGGATTTTTTGATGTTTTTCGTCGGTAACCACCTATTTCGGTGCGTGCACTAGCGTTCACACGACCCTCCGTTGCTCTTGCCCGCGCTTGAATATTTGCGACCAATCAATTATTGCTGCATTTCCCTGGGGCAGACAACCGGAAACTCATTTTCAGAGGCAAGTTTAATTTGCTTCACCGGTATTTTTTCCATAGCGCTCTATTCTCACAACTAATTGACTTACAGACGGTAAATTTGACAGATCATTTGAAGGTTGGTACTAATATACAAATAAGTATGCATTTAAATAGTAGCGACGGCATCTATGTGGTCCCAGACCGGAGACTTTGCGAGAAAACAACCTTTTTAGTGGCAAACGATGGTCACCATAACCCAAAATAACATTTTGCTCTTGAACATGTTTGGGTGAAATCATATTCCTTCTCACTGCGTGTAGAGAAAAATGAGGTTTTAATAAATTCATATAACTAAAAGCCCTACTATGATGAAACTATTTTATATATAAATATTAAATCTGAGAATACCCACCACCTGAACCTCAAGATATAATGAGTTTACTTGAAAAACTCTTTTCGTTGCTAGTAGGTTACTTGATAATATATCAAGTAACTTCGTATGGGGTTTGGTGAAAATCTTCTCCCGACAGCAAAGTGCAGTTCCCGAAGAACGAACTTTAAGATTCTTTACCTATGAGACGCGAGATCGATTCTTAGATTTAGTGAGAACCAATTTTGTTTGAGTTCTTGAGAATTATAAACGTATCGTGTATATGAATGAATATACCGCCTTGATTTAATCTAAAGTTGTAGAGTTTTTTCCGCCATTAGATTTTTGAACAAATACGATTGAGTTTAATCTTGGAAATTTCTAATTTCCAGTATTCAAAGCAAATCTTTCCGAAATCCGAAGAAGTGTTTTTTTTTTTTGAGAAACGTTAATTTTGACAGCCAAGTTGTTTTTTGACACAATTTTAGAAGACAATCGTTGAATAAACGAAAATACTTTATAAGAAAGGAAATTTCGTTTGTTTAAAATTTATTATAGAATTAGCTATTTCCAGCAAATCGTATAAAAACTACGGATATCTAGAAGCACAAGAAATAAAAGCGGGGAGATTGATCTATATGGGGATATACCAAAAAATGGACATAGGTATCATTTGCTAACTCCATTTTGTGATTTTAAAATTACCTCCAGATTTTTCAATTTCAAACAAAATGCGGCTAAAATATATTCTAGACGCCAGGAGAATAAAAATCCGAGAGATCCGTCTATATGGGGGTTATAACTCAAAAATGGGACCATCGATACTACTCAATTTCGTCACACTTATTAGTGGTCTAAAAAATACTACTCGATTTCGCAGATTTCAGGCAGAAATCGGGTGAATAATAAAGTTATGAAGCTCAGAATTTCAGCGCAATCGGATGTAAATAATATGTTATTTAGAAGCCTAGAAGAGCAAAATCGGGAGATCAGTCGTATATGGGGCTATTACCAAAACATGAACCGATGGGCAACCATTTCGGCATTTAACTTTATTTGGTCGCCTCAAAATACCTCTATATTTTAAAATTATCAGGCAAATCGGATTGTAAATATAGTTTCTAGAAGACCATGAGAAGCAAATCCGGGCAGATCGGCTCTAGTATGGGGGCTAATACAACAACATGAACCGATGGGCCAACCATTTTTCGCGCATATCCTTTTCTAGGTCATCAAAATACCATCTATATTTATTAAATTGATCAGGCAATATTGGAATCTTTAAAAAACTATCGGTTTTATAAAGATCCAAGACTCAAATCGGGAGGTTGGGTTATATGGGGGCTTATATCAAACACTGGACAATACGGACCATTTTCGACATACCATCTTTATAGGTCGAAAATAACCTTCTAAGATTATGCAATTTTTACTACAAATCGGATAGAAAATCTGTTTTAGGACCGTAGAGTGAAAATCGGGAGATCGGGTATACTGGGGCTAATCAGCCCACACCAACATGGAGGCGATTCACGGACCATTTTCGACACCCTCATCTATCTATAGTCCCATCAATAAACCCCTCTTAGATTTCTATTTCAGGCAAATCCGGAATGGTAATATAGTGAATTCTAGACGCACAGAAGCAAATCGGGAAGATCGGTCTATATGGCGGGCTATACAAAACATGGACCGATACGGACCATTTTCGACACACCCTCTTTATGGTTTCAAATACCTCTAGGATTCCAATTTCAGGCAAATCGGTGAGTAAAAATATGAGTCATCTCCTAGAGACGCCCAAAAGACAAATCGGGAGATCGGGTCCAAATAGGGGCCCTGATAGCCCAAAACATGGGTCGATAATCAGAGCCGATTTTACGACTGCCACTCTTTATGGTCCAAAAATACCTCTAGATTTTCCAATTTAGCAAATCTGATAAAAACATACGGGTTTTTATGAGGACCCAATGACCCCAAATACATAGGAGGTCGGTTTACTGGGGGACTATATCAAAACTTGGACTCGATATAGCGCCCGATCTTCAGAAGCCTTGACTCTGCCTGCAACAAAAAACGAATCTGTGTCCCAAATTTGGGATAATAGCGCATTAATCCATTGAAGGCTTTATCCGTGATTACACAGACAGACAGACAGAACAGACACAGACAGACCCACAGAGCGAGCACGGACACGTACGGACATCACGCTTATATCGTCTTAGAATTTCTCCCTGATCAATTTTATGGTGGTGGGTATAAAAAATGGTATAAAAACCCTATTATACCAAAAAATAATACTTCGTTTAAATCTGTATATAACAAACTCTTAGTTGGAGAGGAATATTGTGCAAAACATCAAGAATTATACCAATCTACCAAACACTAACAAATCTACCATTTTGATCGAATTCTACCAAACCGAGGTTGTTTGGCGTACATACTGTATGGTCCACGGTTCTATTCTCCGTCCAGGCGAAAGATAAAATAAAAAAAAAATAATATCAAATAGTTTCTACTGCGATGTTAAATGTTTTTCGCATGATCTACCACTTTTTTTCTGAAAATTAGTGAAAATAATTATTTTATGAAAATGCCCATTTAACTTAAATGCTTTTGTTACTGTACTCCAAGATGATTAAATAAGTTCAAAAATATCTTTTACAATTAATGTACATAATGAACTCGAATCGAATGAATAAAGCACATGTCCTTGTGAGTTGTCATTTAATGTGATGATAATTATTTTATTGGACCATTCATTAAATCCTTCATTGCAATTGTTTGCCCTCGTCTCATAGAGCCCCAAAAAAGGCAATAAAAACAAAGTTTAACACCTTTTGGAATAGTTAAAGCTGTAAATGATTAAATGCCAATTAAAATTTTGTAATATTACAAAATGACACCAACAACTATGCCATTTAAAAGAAAGACAAAAACAAAATCGAATAGCTCCAAACAATGGAGACCACCATCAATGTGTAAAACGAGAATGATACCCCTATTTCGGATATTCTGGCCAGTTAACTAAGCTGCATTGGTCATTGAATAATTTCAAAATTCCAATGAGTACACAAATGCAATTGTCAAATTGTAATATTTTTCAATTTATCTAAAATATTGTTGTTTCGTTTTCGTTTTTTTTTCGAAAATATAAAATACAGTGGAATGGTATTTTCAAATAGGGAGAGAAACAAAAATCTGAAATTTAGTATACAGAAGAAGGTAATTTTTGAAAATTTATTTTGTTTTAGTTTATTTTTGAATTTCTTTATGA
>PGFW01047937.1:7690-21733 GCA_003123925.1 Haematobia irritans | reverse complement strand
GTATGTATAACCTTCCTTATAAACCAAACTAACCAATGCAAATTGCCAGGGAACTGGGGATGAACTTTAATTTCTCCAGACTTTAACATAAACACTTTTATACCAAATTGGTAGTAACACTGGAAAGCATATGACAGAGTACAAAGTAACCATAAATTTTCAAAGCCTACTTGAAACAAAATTTAGAAGCTAACGAAACAAAAAGCCTGATTAGAAGAAATATGCCTCAAAAGGAAGAAATAGCGATAGGAACAAACCTGTCAATGGTAGTCATTACAAAAGATGAAAATGTCTCGTAAAGCCAACATTCCAAAGAATAAACTAATCCAAAACTGTGTGTTATTGTTTAAGGCCATAAACCAGATTAAAGCTTAAATTGGTTTACTCGTGGAGCTTCTCTATATTACCTTATAAACCAAGACGGCTTCTCAGTTGATATGAATAACGTATATTTACATCAGTGGTTTAAAATCAGATAATTGTTGGTTATAGAATGCGCCACTCGAGCCAATGAATAATCTACACAATTTGGAAAAGATTTCACCAAAAAACTACCACAGTAAAGAAATTTTATTTTATCGAAACTCTATTCAAAGAAAATTTTGTCAAACATTTTGTTTCTTAACCAATTTGGGTCGAAATTAATATACGAAGAAAAATTTGTCAGAATTTAGTTCTTAATACGAAAAATTTGTCAAAATAATTATTCCATAGGAAAAATTTGTCAAAATTTATTTGTATAGAAATTTTGTCAAAATTTATTTTTTATTTAGAATTTTGTAAAATTTATGAAATTTGTCATAACTTTTTGATATAGAAAATTTGCCAAAAATTTATTTTCTTGGAAAATTTTGTCAAAAAATTAATTCGCAAAGATTGTAATATTTTTATGTTAAAATTGATGTATTCCAAAGAAAAATTTGTCAATATATCAAAAAATTAATTCTATTAGAATATTTTTAAAATTTCCATTTCTAATAGAAATTATTGTTCAATCAATAAATTCATAGAAAAGTTATTTCGATAGAATTAATTTTTCAAAAATTTTATATTCACTGTGGAATATTTGTCAACTTTTATTTCTATAGAAAAATCTTTGTCGATAATATATTCTACAGAAAATTTGTCGAATTATTATTTCTATAAGGAATAAATGTTATTCAAAAAATTATTTCTATTAGAATAATCTTTAAAAATTTCAATTCTTATAAAAATAAATTTGTCAAAATTTTATTTTTGTTTTTTAAAAAATTTAGTAAAAAATTTTTATTTCTATAGAATAATTTTTCAGAAACTTTTTTTCTGTAGAAAATTTGTCAAAATTTTATTCTATTGAAAATTTTGACAAAATTTATTTCTATAGAAAATTTTGACACCCTGAAATTTTATTTAAAAAAACCTTTGTCAAAATTCTTATTCTATAGAAAAATGTTATGTAAAAGTTTATCATATAAAAATTATTTCAACATGTTAATATTCTATGTAAAACTGTTTTAAAATTTAATTCCCATAGAAATTTGTCGTTAAATTTGATTTCTGTTAGAAAATTGCTCAAAATTGATACGATAGAAAATTTATTTTTTATAGAAACCGCTACGGGAAATTAATGCAAATTGCACTAGACCCATTAAAGACTGGCACTAGTGCTCTAGTTTAATCGCATTTTATAATTGTCATAATAATTTATTGATTTTTATACTCACTTGATATTAATCTTTTGAAATCCACACAATACAACTATCAGAATTTTATTTATTGCTTCAACAATATCCTTTCTGATGCGATACGGATGGAAACAGGGTCCTAAAAGTTTGTTCCAGACTGTTTCCATGCATGCCAGTTGTCTATGGGGTAGTCCTACTAAGTCTGTTCCAGGACGTGTCTTTGCGGATGAGTCCAAATCGTGTTCTAAAGTGTAAATATTCCCAACCAACTGACAAAAACCTTAAAGTGACGGTTCATTTCCATACGCTTGGACCAGAACTGTGACTGGTACCGGGTCCTGGCGTTTGACCTATTTCCCGTAGCGGAAATTTTGTTCAAAATTTGTTTTCTATAGAAAAATTATAGTTCAATTTTATATCTATAGGAAATTTTGTAACAATTTATTTCTATTAGAAAATTCCTGTCAGAATTTATTCTATAGAAAATTTCGAAATTTTTGATATGGAAAATTTTGTCAAAATTTATTTCTTTATTGAAACATTTTTTCAAAATATTTTCATATAAAATTGTGTCCAAATTTTATTATCTATAGAAATTTTGTTAAACAATTTATTTCTAAGGAAAATCCTGTGAAATGTTATTTCTATAAAAAATTTTTATTTAAACTTTTTTGATGTAGAAAATTTTTGTCAGAATTTTAGTTCTTTGGAAAAATTTTTTCAAAATTTTATTTCAAATAAAAGTTTGTGAATTTTATCTTCTCTATATAAATTTTTGTCAAAAATTTTATATCTATGCATAATTTTTTCAAAATTTTATTTCAATATCAAAATTTTCTATAGAAATAAATTTTGACAAAGTTTTTATTTCTATAAAAAAAATTTTGTCAAACTTTTTTGATTATTAAAAATTTTGTTCAAATTGTTTTCAAAATTTTATTTCAATGGAAAATTTTTCGAAATTTTATTCTATGGAAAATTTTTTCAAAATTTTATTTCTATGGAAAATGTTTTCAAAATTTTATTTCTATGGAAATTTTTTGTGTTTCAAAATTTTGGTTTCTGTGGAAAATTTATTCAAACTTTTATTTCTTATGGAAATCTTTTTTAAAATTTTATTTTCAATTATAAAAATTTTGTCAAAATTTTATATTATGCAAAAAAAAAAAAAAAATTTTTTTCAAAAATTTTATTTCAATATAAAATTTTCTATAGAAGTTAAAAAATTTTGACAAAGTTTTTGTTCTTAAAAAATTTGCAAACTTTTTTGATATGAAAAATTTTTGTCAAATTTTATCTAAATTTTATTTCTAATTGGAAAAATTTTCGAAATTTTTATTTCTATGGAAAATTTTATTTCTATGGAAAAATTTTGTCAAAATTTTATTTCTGTGGAAATTTTGTTCAAAATTTATGTTTCTGTGGAAATATTTTTTTCAAAATTTATATCTATTGGAAAATTTTTTTTAAAATTTTCATTTCAATATAAAATTTTGTCAAAATTGCTTATTTCTATAGAAAATTTTATCAAAAATGTTTGCCAATGAGCATCGGCATATTACTCATCTCGTAATAAATCACCAAAATATTTTATTGTCATCAAACAAAATCTTCTACATACACTTTATGGTATTTTCGACAAAAATGCGACGGCCTTCGTTGTCTGCCCTGTGTCGATCTAGCTATGTCGTCTGTCCATCTGTCCGCGTCTTTCTCCACAATATTTTGTTATCAAGCATTTAGGCCTCAGATTTTAGATTCCATCATCTTCAAATATGTTGTTTTTTGGTTAAAGAATTAGGACCCTATTGAGGTTTTTACCAAATAGCTTTCCCATATAAAGTAAAGATTAAATTTGATAATTAGAAAATGTAGATCAACAAAAGTGGTGCTGGGAAAATATTCTCGGCCGCCCGACTTAGCACTTTCCTCATACATGTTTCCAAAATTTATGACTTTAATTGCACAATGTTACATCTGCAGTCTATTCATTTTTCAAAAGCCCCAATATAATTTTGTTGAAACTGATTGAAGAGTAGGATTCTAAACAATTGGTGTGGTATTGGAAAATAGCCCAGGAAAATGGGGGGGGGGAACGCCCTAAAACCCAAATGAAATGAAAGCAAGGGTTCCAAATGTGGGGCGTCGTTCCTTATATGAATATGAGCCCCCATGAAAATGATGCCAAAAAAAAAAAAATTAACCTTGAAAATCGACGACAATATAATTATAGCTTATCTTCACATCTGATGAAAATTAACCCCAATTTCAGATGAGGAAAAAAAAACATTTATTTTCTGAGTACAAAATATACTAATTTTTGTTGAATTGTTTGTTTGTATGTGGCGATATGAAAGATTGAGCCCCAATGCAAAATGAAACGGGGAACCCGAAGTGGGACTATGCTGTATAATGAATATGAGCCACTGTGAAATGAACCCCAACAAATGAAATTGAAGATGAATTGACTCAAAAATTAAATTAGGGTTTATTTCTTTGCTTTAACATTGTTTGTTGTATGTGGCGCATATGAAGATGAGCCCGCAAATGCAAAAATGAAAACGGCGGACCCGAAAGTGGGACTATGCTGTATAATGAGGGGGGGGGGGGTTATATTGAAGGCCACTGTTGAAAATGAGCCCCACCACATTGAAAGTGAAGCATAGAATTGACTCAAAAATTAAATTAGGCGTTTTAATTTTTGATATGAACGGACCAGGTTGAAAATAACCTTAACGGTGGAGAAAAAAATATGAAGGTCTAACGCAGACAATTAAATTTTGTCACATTCTGAGTAAGAAAAATTGACTCAAAAATGAAATTGCGTTTCATTTTTTGAATTAAAGTACCGTATGAAAAGAACCCTAAATCGGGGGGCGAAAAATTATTGATAAAACAAATATTTACAATTATCAAAACAAGAATTACTGCTTTACATACCAAAATGTCTATTGAATATTTGCATACTTTTAGGCACACAATTAAAATAATTTGATTGTGCGAGAAGCTCAAGCTTCGGATTTGAAATTCAAATTAAATAGAATATGAACGCAGTCTTTGATATCGGGATATTTTGAAATAGTCATTTCTTGTTAGAAATACTATTATATTCCTTCTGGCTAGAGCTTATTTCTGTTATCTCTGGCTAGAGAGCTATTTCTAGTTATTAAATATTTTCTAGGATTAAATATTCTTAATAAATAACACGTTTTATGATTTTGAGCATTTGTTTGTTTCTTTCATCGAGCCCACTGTCCAACACCATGATAAGACTCTTAATTTTTATATCTTCAAATGACTTACAGATCAAATTCAAATAGCGCTCACAGATATCCATAGCTGACAATGCCCTCGCCGAATAAGCAAGATGTTGACGGCAATTTCAAACAGTAGAGGAAGTTTCTCTACTACCAAAAAATTCCAATATTTCGAGGTTGAAAAATGCTTTGAGCTATTCGTATTTTCTGATATTTCAAAAGATTGGTATACGATAAACAAAAAAACCTATTAAGACCCATCAGCAAAACTCGGCCAAAAGAAGCCGTTGTTGTCTTGGCAATCAAAGACACAAACCAAAAACGAAGAACAAAAAATACATTTACCTAGCATTCGCCATACATTTAGATGCATTAACACTGTCAATAATCGATTTTAACCAGCCTTGACCGTGAAAGCCACTTTAAATAATAAGAATAGAACAAAACAAATCAAGATACTATATACGAGTCCAGATGAATTTTAATGACATAAATTTTAAAGCAGAAAAATAAAAAACAAGAAACAAATATAAATTATCTACCGCTACTTAAAATGACCAAAAAACACACACCAACTTACAAGGGTATTTTTGACATACTTCTTCTTTAGATAATCATAGACAATCTTCTAGGAAATTAAATACAACTTATTTAACCACCCACAATGGCCTTAAGGCTAAGATCGGCCTGTTATGCTGTAACATTTATGGGTTTCCCATCCAAAAGAAAATATAATAAAGTAAAACAGATTTCTAATCTCTGCTCCCTCCAATTACTATGGAAATTCTATAAAAAGAAGTAGATCCATGGAAAGGCTCAAATGTATAGACACCAAAAACAGAATTGGAGACTCTTCAAAAAGGCCCTACCAGATCTATGGATTATAATGCTATAAATTAAATTATTATCGAATTTGCCTACAAAACTTACCCAGAGGCTTATGAAAACAACGATATTAACGGATTTATCTATATTCTAAAAACTCTTCAAAAACTTTCAACCTACCACTCTTCCAACACATTAAAAAACAATCGAATCGGATACACCCCCCGAGAATATAATTTTATACTGAATATTTCACCGCAACTTGCACCAAACAAAAATTGAACGAAGCAATAGACATATATTCCAAGAATGCAAGTGTAACCACGCTTAAAAGATCTTTTATCGAGGGTCCTAGCCAATAATTTATTTTTCTATAGGATCAAAAATAGTCAATAAAATCAATTACTCCTAGAATCCTCCTATGCTTCACACATTAAAGTTCCATTTGAACTATAGATATATTATATTTAATTATCCACTGGCACACCTCTTCAAAACATCCGCTCACTGATCTCGACCTAGTGACCAGTAGTCGGCCGGAGAAACCTTTATCCACTTATTTGCAAAAAAAATTTTACAATAGATAATAAAATAAATTATATTCATATAACGCAATAAAATCCTTTGATAAAATTTTCTATAGACATAAATCATAACCTAAAAATCTATCTCATGACGAAAACATAAAATTATTGCAAAGAAATCTTTCTAAATAAAATAACCAAAATAATTTGACAAATTTTATCACAGCACAATAAATAACCATCCCTATTTTAACCAATTTTAATATAAGAAATGAACAATTTTGACAAAATAGCTCTTATTACGACAAATAAAATTCCTGAAAAAATTTATCTATTGAACATAAAAAATTTTGAACAAATAAACTATAATCATCAATAGGAATCAAAAATTATTGAAGAGACATTTTCCTAAATAAAATAAATTTTGACCAATTTTCCTATAGAAATAAATAATTGCACAAAATTACCTATAAGAGAAATAAATTTGACAAAATTTTATATCAAAAAATAAAATAATTTGACAAAAATTTCTGTTCTGAACACTCCCAAATTTGCAACAAAATTTTTCTATTGAAACCATTAAAATTATTAAGACAAAACTTTTCTATAGATAAATAAAATTTTCAGAATAAAAAAATTATCTAGGAAATAAAAAAATTTAATCAAGACCCAAAATATTCCACCAAAATAAATATAATAGATAATAAAACACAATCCTTTAGACAACCCACTCTTTCTTATAGAAATAAAAATTTTGATAACCAAACTCTTTATATTAGAAATAAAATTTTTATCAAATATTTTCCTATAAATAGAAATAAATATTAATGACCCAGAAATGCCATCTCATTAAATAGAAAATAAAAATTTATAGTACAAATTTTCTATACCGAAAAATAATTTTATAGACAAAATTATATATCAACTACTAGAAACTAAAAATTTGACACAAACAATTTTCTACCCTACGCAAAACAAACCATTTCTGACCAATAACTTTAAATAACTGATAGAAAATAAAAAATTTGACAACAATCTCACTATAAGAAAATAAATCTTGCACGAATATTTTATAAAAAAATAAATAAATCTTTTGACAAAATCATTATCTATTAGAATAAAATTTTGACAAAATTTTTCTATTGAAATAAAATTTTTGACAAAATATTAATCATACTAGAAATTAAAATTTTGAAATAAAACAACTTTACTAGAAAACATAAAAATTTAATCCGCCACAAAATCTTTCACTATAGAAATAACAACTTATAACAACTTTAATTCATATAAGAAAATAAATGTAATGACACATATATTCTAATAGAATCTACAAATATTGACAAATTTTTATCAATATAGCTAATAAAAAATTTTAAGAGAATATCCTCTATAGAATACATATTTTATGGACCAAAAAATTTATGAATTAGAAATAAAATAATTTGACAAAATTTTTATTATAGATAATATACATATTGTGACAAAATTTTCTATAAAAAATAAAATCCTTTGGAACAAATTTCTATAGAAATAATAAATTTCGACAAAATTTTCTATAGAAATGAAATCTTTGACAAACAAATTTTTTATAAGAAAACTAACAATTTTGGACCAAAATTTTAACCTATAGAAATCACAACTTGACACACAATTTTTTATTAAGAATATCAAAATTTATGACAAAATATTTCTAATAGAAATAAAATCTTGTACCATGCACTATTTTTATAGAAATAAAATTTGACCAAATTTTCTATAGAAATAAAATTTTAATGATTACAACACACATCTTCATAGATATAAAAATTTTCAATAAAATATACCAGAAATAAAATTTTGACAAAATTTTCTATAATGAAAATAATTTATGAAAATATAATTTACGTAACTAAAAAGAAACCATAACAATTTTTGACAAAATTTTGCATAGACAATAAAAAAATCAATTTACAAAAATCCCTTTTATAATAGAAATTAAAATTTGACAAAATAATAATATCACTATAGCCAAATCAAAATTTTGACAAAATTGTCTATAGAAATAAATTTTGACCAACATTTTTTATAAAAACTAATTTTGACCAAAACTCTCCTCTCATAATAGAAATAAAAAATGTTAATAAAATGTTCTTATTGAAATAAAAATTAAATTGAACATAAAATTTTCTATTAGAAATAAAGTAAATACAAAACTATAAGAATAAATCTTTAGGCAACAATAAAATTGGTCGCATAGAAACCAATATTTCACTATAGTAAATAAAAAATTTTTGAAAAATTTTTGTATATAGATTAATTAACTTAAGATAAAATTTTCTGATTGAAATAAAATTTTTGATAAAAATCTTCATTATAGAAAGATTAAAATTTTATGACAAAACTTATAATAACAATACACGAATAAAAATTAGAAAATTTCTATTGAAAAAATATTTTGACAAATTACCTTTAAATTATAGAAAGTAAAATATTATGAAAACAATTTTTTAATCGAAAAAAATAATCTAATAGAACCACAAATTTATCTACTTTGAAACCATAAAGATAATTGACACAAATTTATATATAGAAAATAAAATTCTGACAATTACTATATCTCAATAGAAATATATATTTTGACAGAAATTTGTATATAGCAAAATAAATTAATTTGACACACAAGTTTTCTATAGAAATAAATTTTGACAAAATTTTCTATAGAAAAAAAATTTTTGAGCAAAATTTTCAACTAGAAATAAATATTTTGACAAAAATTTCCTATAGAGAATAATAAGTTGACCAAATTTTCTATAGAAATATTAAATCTTATAACAAAATTTTCTATGAGAAAATAAAAATTTTGCAAAAATTACTGCTAATAGAAATTAAAATGTTGACCAAATTATAATTCTATAAAAATAAATACAAAATTTAATAGAGAAAATTGACAGAAATTTTCTATAGACAATGAAATTTTGACAAAATTTTCTATAGAGAAATATAAAATTTTGCAAATCAACAAAATCTCTATAAGAAATACATTTTTTACAAAATATTTTAAGAAGGAAATGAAATTTTTCGACTAAAATTTTCATATAGAAAATAAAATATTTGAACCATCTTTCTATAGAAAAAAATTTTGCAACAAATTTATATATTGAAAATAAAAATTTTGACAACATGCCTTACATATAGAAATAAACATTATTGACCAAAAATTTATCATATCAAATAAAATTTTGACAAAATTTAATACTAATAATAGAAATAAATATTTGACTATAATAATTTCTATAAAAATAACAATTTAGAAGCACCCACGAAAAAATTTATCATACCAGAAATATATTATTAAAGAAGAACAATCAATTTTATGGAAAATTTACATATTGAACAAAAAAATCTTTAATTTGAAATAAAGATTTAATGAACAAAAATTTTCGACAAAATATTATTTTTATGAAATTGGTACCGTAATTATTACCGGTAAAATTTTCTCAAAAATTTTGTAGATTATTTTTTTGGCCTCGAGTGGCAGCCTTGTTCTATATTCCTTTTACGCTCCCTGATAGACCCACAATTTGCACATTGCCTCAAAAATTGTTTCATTAATTTTAGACACATATTTGCAATTTGCACCTCTCCGTAAAAAGATTACATGTCTTTGAACTAAGGCACAAATTTCCTTAACAGAGAAAAGATAAACGCATTTTGATTTAAAGAATAATCATACAAATTCAAATAAGTAATAATTAAATCTTTAGAATTGAAACATAAAGAAAACGCTTCACACAATAGAAGCTAACGCACCTATATTTTGAGAAGAATTCTGGCATCTTTTTGTTTTAAAGTTTTTGAATTAAGAAAACTGGTTTACTAGATGTAAACAGAATAAAAAAGATATTCACGCAATGTCTTGTACGTCGAAAATAGCTTTACTAATATACTCGATGAAAAATGAACCGAAATGCAACATTTCCCAATAATATAGAAGAATATAGTATCCAACACTAATTTTAAACTTTTAATAATAAGATCCAAATAGAAATTAATAAAATCAAATGGGTATATGACTAAAAAAAGTACATTTATTTTAAAAAAAGCCAAAAAAAGACCGCAAATCAAACTTATGGTTAAGAACCATCAAATACCAAAAAATCCATTAAAGAGGATGTTCAAAAATCTTTGTTACAGTTAAACTTTTTTATAGTGCAAGGATCATTTAAATGAAACAGTGTTTGATGGAACAGACATTCCCACTTTCTTTATTTGGGTGAGGTATTAATTCTGTTGTTAACAGAGTTGAATTGACTATTCTAAAAGGTAAATTTATAAATTGAACATTCAAACAGAAAATTTTGCTTTATATAATAGATTGAATACAAAACTATTCTGAAATACCATAAACACGCACCTCAAACCATGAGAATATTAACAAAAATCAAACCACTCACTAAAATAATATTTAAATATTGTCTTCAATATACGAAATTAATTAGATCCTTCTAAATATATCTCACTTAGAAAACGTCTTCAATTCACCAGAAATGATCAGTCTACATAAAAATATTAATAATGAGATGTCAAGGATTAAAAAAAGTAAATTGATCTATTAAAAAAATTAATTGTATTATATAATTTTTCTGATTGATAATATTTATATTCAATGTAAAAAAAATTGTTGCAATCAATTAAATTTTTAATAAATAATTTTTTTTTAAACCTCAATTGAAGTCTTTTAATTATGGCCGAAAAATGTCTTGTCAGAAAATTTTTTATATGATTTTTTAAAACAAACAAAAAAAATACCTTTTATAAAATTTATTATTAATATCCATATATATAAATTTTAAATTAAATTTAAACTTCATTTTTTTTCTGAAAAATACATAATAAAGCACAAGAAAAAAATAATTTTAAGTTTTGTATACAACATCATTGATCAAAATAACCTAACTGACCGGAACAAACAATCAAAAATCTTATAACACATAATTATCAACAAAAAACTCTTAGTAAAACCAGCAATTAATCCCTATAACTATTAAAAAATTTTTAAATTAAATCTTAATCGAAAATTTTTTCTCGAAAAATAAAAATATAACACGAGGAAATTTTAGTTTTGTAAAATTTGAATTCAAAATTACCTCTGAAAACCATAACTGAAAATAAAATTAACAGAAAATTTATTTTTTAGAACAATATTGAATCAAATTCCTTTTTAAACGTAACACGATCAAATGTGTACAAATAAAAAAAACTCTTTTATAAAATTTTATTTATTTTCCATATTAAATTAACAATGGTCAACACAGAAATAAAGCCATTGTATATCCTCTACCACCCCAATAATGTTGGTTCCTACATACGACAAAAGGACAAGCGCAAAACAACAAACAGATTCTGTTTATGTTTGTTTTCCTGGTATATGGCGGACAAAAAAAAAGAACGGGAAATGTCCCTAAGCTGACTGTAACATCCTGCCAAAGACAAACACACGTAGATACTAAACAAAATGTATATGAACACAATATACCAAACACACTAAACATTCCCTCAAAGCCAAAATAAGCCCTTCAAATGCTTTCAAATGCAGTCCAGAAAATAGCACCCAAAATGAATACCTAACACTATCACTGTACCATCCATACCTGTAAAACAACAAAAATATCCAAACACCAAATGACAAAAGTTACCAGTAACAAACATGTAATCGGTTTTACTTCTCTCCCAGTCTCACAAATCTTACCCTCTCTCCCATAAAACATAGTGAAGAGATATGGTAGTAATGAATAAATAAACTAGCCACAACGCTACTAATAACAACACAATTGCTCTTTAAATCTTCAGGTAATGTAAAGTATAACAGCTCTCCCGGCCTAACTAGGAGAGATGGAAGGCAGGGAAGTACAGAGACGATTACCAATTAAGATCACATATGATGATGAGTTTTACCCACTGAACCCTGAAATTTGGTGAAATATTCACTTTACATGCCTTACATGTGAGCATCCACCTAACACCGGTGGAACCTCTAATAGCATCTTGGTTCGTTTGGAGCAGATTCTAAAACCCGTGCTGGAAGCTCTTTGGATATAAGAAGTTTTGTATTGAAAAAAGTAATAACCATGGATCATCATTCCAATATGAATTAACCAACATAAAAATAAGAAATGCATTTGGCTTTAGGTCCATCCTAACATAGGCTAATATCAACTCAATGTTGTGACAAAAAACTTGTCCAATTTATTTCCTCTAGACCAAGTCCTCAATATTACATAAGTGACCAATACACACAACACACAACACAGCATAATTCCAATGATATGATATCATATGGCCATGAAAACGTTATACTTTCAATACTCGACCACTGGGAAGGGTAACCGCATTAATCATTAAGGCAATTATGCACACAAATAAATATCCGTTTGGCCAATACAAGAGAGCACAATTAGACATTAATAAAGCCGGAATGAGATGAAAGTCAACAAGCCGATGCTAGGAATAGGTGGACAGAATATCATTAACACAAAGGTCCAAAACAAAACCACTAATATACACATCATACAAACCGGACATATTCAGTTCCTAACGAGAATGGTTGAAGAAAATTGCCAAAAAAACAATACACTATTTAATATAAAAATAATCCGTGTTACCCCAATGTGCCCAGTGTCCTAGATGTACTAGAGAAACTTTGTGGACAGCATGTGCTTTTTTTTTTTGTTGTTTGTTTATAATATTGAAAACGGGAAACGAAAATGACAAAACAGAGTGACAATCACGAACATACATTGGTTCGTCTATCGTATTATGAAGAGCCAAACACAAAAGTGGTTGTGAAACTTATTCTTCACCAAAATAAAGCCATATCTTCTATCGACCCTTCTCAAGACCATCGTTTCAACCCCAATGACTAGGACATAATTTTGTAGTAATATATATATACAATATGTCAAGACTATGATATGGTACAAAAAGAAAATGGCAAAAAAAAAAAGAAAAAAAAACGTACTTTAACAACATATTTTAGTGAATCCACGAGTAGTCGTCAATTATTTAAATGGTAATTGTACGAATATAAACACATCTAACCAAAAAACAAGAAAGTCCCAAATCGGCAACACCAAATTTTATGTCCGGTCGTGTGCCCATAGATTGCCCATCCTTGTCGCCAAAAATAAATAATTAACCAAAATAATTGAAAATGAAAATATTTACTCAAAATCTCACCAAAATATTAAAAATTCTTCCTATTTTGAAGTTTATAATTATTCAATCTTCAATTAATATTTCATATTAACCATTAAAAATGTTTACGTCAAAACATCAAAATTTTTTACTCTCCTAGAAAATTTTCTCAAAAATTTTATTTCTCTATGAATTTTTCTTAAAATTTATACCTTCTCTGTATGAAAAAATAATATTAAATTCAAAATATCTTATTTCTTATCAGAAATAAGATTCTCCTCAAAAAATTGTAATTTCTTACAGAAAAATCTATACAACTCAACATTATTTCTATAGAAATATTTTATCAAAATTTATTCTATAGAAAATGTTAATTCTCTCTCTTTACTTTGTTCCTAATTAAAAACGAAATTAATGTGAACTTGAAGATTTTTAATGAAGTTAAAGAGATAGGAGTAAGAACGGAAATACTTAAGCATGACATTTATAGTAAATTGAACTTAGTTGTGTCAGAGATAATGTTCTTCTCGAAAAATGTCTTAATCTTGGAGCCTTAATTAGAGTAAAAAGCGATTAGGGAATGGCCTAATTCTGGCGGGT
>PGFW01047930.1:0-10439 GCA_003123925.1 Haematobia irritans | reverse complement strand
AGCAAGCAACATAGGCGATATTCTACATCCACTATCTACTACGAAACTTTCGTATTTAATAAGTCTAGAGAAACTAATGATATAAATTACACGAAGAATGCCTAATTGTAAATGAATAGTATCAATTTCTTTACAGGAATAAAATAAGGTTACGCGGTGGTCAAGTTCCAATGTCACTATATATAGAATGGGTCTCAAGCCTTAATTATCGACCCAAACAACAAACCAGCTGCTACCTCCACATTGCCATGAAAATACTTCAATTAGAATATATTTATTCCCCCGTCTCAGTTAGGTTATGGCGGTTCACTGGCTAAAATAATACTCTATCCCATCACAGACCATTGTAACGAATAACAACTAAATCAGGAAGAGATTTTTTTTTCGTGAGGTTACAGATATCTTTCTTATTTGTCCAAGAGAGAGAATACGATAGTTATTACGAAATCATAGTATATAAGTATGTTAATTGATTCATGCATATACTACATACTATTACGGTATCTTATATGCGGGCTGATTTCGCAATGCGATATCTGTCGCTGTCAATTGACCAATATGTAAACGGCCAATATTGCAGATTGTTCCAATAATAAAATTCAAATACTATCAATATATTGTGAGTCTCTCACAAACATCTCTATTTTAGGCACTATTGTTTGCTAAAAAAAATCTATGGAGTGATTCATTCTAATGATATTGACTATTTATGTTAATTCGACCATCGAACATCACAGATAAAAATGAAATTTAAATTAATTCCACTCAAAGTCTAAATGGAAAATCTTCTATTGTAATTGAAAAAATATCTATAAATGTAGAAGTAATTTTCACTCTACGAGTAGGTATAGATTAGAGCTCAAGAAAAATGCTATACTCCTGTACAAAGAATGTAGTATAAGGAAAAGTATATATACCATCCACTATAATATGATTCCGGATAAGATAAATACTACGAAAATAAAATATGATCCAATTAAGCGTTTTTAATTGTATAAAAAGAGTTCCTAATAATATACAACACTACTACTCGTAAATTTTTTTTATATTAGTAAAATCAAGGGTTCTCACAATATTACAGTTGGTGTGGTCATAAACACAAATTTATTCGGCATTTAGACAAATTAAAGCAAAAGTTTTAATTTAACCCTCCTTATATATGTAATCATTGTCAACTTAATGTAATAAGTGTTAAATGTTGGTGAAATTGAATCTTCAGTTTTAATACCTCAAGCCGACGTACATCTACGAAGCAACGTTAGAAGCTATCTAAATACCCTCATAAAGTTATATACTGGGGATTACGTTGACAATCCAAGTTATAAAGCATGATCAACACGGCCAGTGCTTAACCACTAACATATCACTGCAACACCACATACTTAATCAATCGTAACCTGATGAAATATTCAATTATCGGTTATGATCGTATAGGTCCACTAATACCTATTGCAATCCGGCTCTCCGTTGAATCAGCAGCTTCGTTAATGGCTGTTGAAAAATGTTGTTGGTTTGGAGCTGTAGATCAGAGTAAACGTCAGCGGTTATTCGGTTCAACATTTATACTGGAAAGGAACCCACCCATTACATAATACAGATGATTTCGACTCTCGCACAGTGGTTCTCCTTTGGTCTGACTTTCTAATGTAGACATGCGCTGACTTTTGTAATACCGACTCTCTGCCTTGAATTGTCGAATAAAGACATGGGTGTTAGAGTGAGGTCTACTGACTCGAAGCCTAATGCGTATAAAAATTGAGCTGACAGCTATGCATCTGGAGTCATCACCATTGATTGCCTGAGATATAAATAATGATTGAAGCAATCGCCCCTCATAAATACTTATTACCTAAATAGGAGATTCACAGAATTTTGGCTATTGAGCGGACCTAATATGTAGATAGACATAATTTCAATTCGTATACAGGTCTGAAAGTAATGTGATATCAATAGGTAAATGTGCGTCAGCAATCTTTCTAAAACCATATTTATTATTCTAAAAAACAATTAGTCATTAGTATCAGGATTACTCATGTATCTAACTAGGTAAATAGGTAAAAATTAAATGGGTTTAAATTAAGGCCTTTGTAGAGCCCCCGATTTAATTAACAAATCGCGAAATTCCCCGGAGATTTAAAGTTCCATTTCGACCCTAATGAGAACTACAATCACTAATTCCGTATGCACAATTTTGCGGTACCATGCATTTAGGTCGGTTCACTCGTTAAATCTGCAACGACGAATAACCATAGCAAAACAGTTCCAGATGAAGCTTCTCGCCAAAGAGATCTCATAACTTGAAATTATATCAAAAATAAATAAATTTTTCTGTTAGTTTTATTGCTTTTGTGTCGTTAACATTGAATACTCCCTTATTAAATACAGCATGGCAAAAAAATTCGGACCCAAACCTTAGATCCGCGGCATTAGATATGGACTTCTGTTTTTTCCTTCTATGAGTCAAAAAGTGGTTCCTTATAGTGTAAATGTCACTTTTTGGAAATTGAACAACGCATAAACAATTATCTGACGAACACGTGTCTGCATTGGTATTGGTAACTGCGGGAACAAGTAAACGAATTCGGTGGAGACTGGACTATTCTTAATGGGTAATTCAAAGTAAAAGGCGAATATAATTATGATTACCCCAATTTTTAAATAATCACCAAAATAATTTATAATCAGTTTAGAATTGTTTCGAAATGGCTATTCCTATGACATTTTTGTATTATGACCTTAAAATGGGCCGGAATCAAAGATATTACCGATGCTGGGACCCTAGCTTAATTCTTGCAGTAAGAGTGGCTTCTATATCGGTATTATTAACCGATATGTTGAATGATCGCGCACACAAATGGTACAGTCATATGTTTAAGTGCCCAACCATATATCCAAAAAATGCCCCCAAACCGGGGCGTGCAAAAAGTCCATAAATGGAGTTTGGGATCTACGCCTTTGGAGATGCCCTATCCGGAGCATCCATGAGCGGAATGGAAATGGAAGGAGAGGAGCATTTCCCGAAATCCGATTATCAGTGGTCTCTATGACGCTAGCTGATATGCGAATGATAACGATGAGTATCAATAAGGAAATTGTCCATGGTTTAGCTTAAGGGTTTCCTCTAGCCCAGGGCCTTCAGAGTTGGTATTCTGACATAAAACATCCTTTCCAGATTTATATATTTCATTTCTTGGGTGTCACTATGTAGATTTGACACCATGGTACGCCAACACCATTTGTAAATTTCAGCCAGATCGGATGAGAATGCTTTCTCCTTAAGCTCCCGCAAGCCAAATCTGGGGATCGTTTATGGCTATACAAATCGATATATGAGCGGAGAAGCCACCGATCGGCCGATGTATGGTGAGCACACACCCACTACCATATTAAGGCGACCGATAGAGTTCTATTGAAGGTGTAATATTGAGTATTGTGGATGCACACGCCGACCAGCGGCATGTGGGTTATTCTTTATCCATTGATGTAATTGTTTTTCATTGTTTAGATGCTTTTATGATTTCGTGATAATCCAATATACAGCTGCCTCAGCGACCATTAAACATTACGTAAACTAATAAACATATTTTTAGCGCGGAGGGACATGCTAATAGGAAAAATCCGCAGTAGGGATGTTACAATAGGCCTTGTCCGCTTGAATTAATAGCCAGATACTGTTTGTAGGCGTCTTAGAACCCGACTTTCTGCAATAAGTACCAAACCTTGGGGACAGTTTTGTGCGTTGACAATCACGCGTTATACCGATGTTCGGCGTGCGGGTGGAGGAAACATATAGCGTGTACAAAAAACCTAAATTTGAGGAAAACATGTAGAGGCACTGACGGTAGTAGGCGCGAGATTAATTAATAGTGACTACACAAATAAGCACAAGTCGATCCTATTGCGGAACGGAACTAAAAAGGAGCGACATCACTTAAGGGAACTATAATTCCCAACCTTATATGTATTCTTTATAATTAGCGGCCATCGATTTCGGATCATTTCTGGATTTTGATTACCGGAATTTTTCTGACGCGATGCGAACTGCTGACCAGTACCGACGGTAACAGCAATGGGTACGAGAAACTAAATCTTTTGTTTAACATTTAAATGCTGCTGACCCTCCCAAGTAGGTTTAAGTCTAGGCCGGATCGAATAATTAAAAACTTCATTGGATCTTTGACATATGTTGAGACCTTAAGGCCACATCTTAGGCTCTCATTGTGCAGTTCCCTGTCAAGATGAATTTATGCGCCGACAAATATGCCTGAAAGCTCTCGCTATAAAGGTACGGGATCGAGAACTTCAATGCTAAGATCCAACTCAATCTATTAGTTAGCTAATAAATAACATCCACAACATTAAGACCCCAGCAATGAAATAAAGGCGAGTATTGTCTTAAGGACACTTCCCCAGATCAGTGAGAGCCTGACATGAAAAAGGTGCCCAGTATATTGTTTCTTCTAAATGATAATACTTCTGGAATTCTTTGATTCAAGGGAGGAGTTTTTGAGACGAGATACATCGTTAACTTCAACGTCCCAGCGATGTAGCCATGTCATGAGAGGACTCAGTCGTCATCATAAGAGAGAGCCATGAATGATTCACCATTATGTAATTGCCCAGTTACAATTAATATGTAATCGAACATATTTTTAATTACAATTAAAGGGCTCACTCACTCCCTATCGTACTTCATCGCCATCAGAATTTAGGAATTTTAGGGAATTTTTCTTTTACAGTGAATACCATTTAAGCCAAACTTGTTTTATTTATTTGGAGAGTTTGAGATACACACATTACGATAAATGAAGAGCCATGTATCCCAAATTAAAATGATTGCCAAGTGTGTGAGCCAAATGCCATACATCAGGAAAGTTGTGAGGTTCGAGATTCCTTCTTCGAACTGAAAACCAACAAGTTTTTCAGGGAGGGATTAATCTAGCCTTACCTCAATTTAAAAACTTATCAGTAATGCTTGACATTTCTGAGTTGTTCTCAAAAGCATATCTCTACTGGTTTCACTGCATATGAATTAAACGCTTTGTTCGGGATTTGATCACACTATAAAAGGAGGTCGAGGTAATAGCTCATAATTGTTACAGTTGAACGCTGGTAATCGGGCAGGTACACTCAGTGATAAGGTACGCAAGTATCACAACTGTGCTTTTACGCACAGACAATGGCAAAACCTGACTTCCACGTCCTATGTAGCCACATTCATGCAAACGTCAGTCAATAATTGAGGTCAAATATACATTACACTATCAATATTACAAAAGTTAATTTTCAATTACAAAAATACTAAACATAATATATTTCGAACATAATAAAATCAACTTAAACAACCCCAATTGTTTTCTCCTACAAGTGCCCAATATCAATGGGTGAATCCAATTTTAAATTCCAATTAGAGTATACTAAACATACCATATCTCGATCAATTTCTAGATTCGCCTAATCATGAATGCTTTGAATTAACCCCCCTCCCCCTCTACGGATCTTTTGTCAACCATACCACCTTGGTTTTCCTAACGTTTCTCGTCATAGTCCATCCTGTTTAGAATGGAGTACTGTTTAATAACGATACAGTTCATAAAAAGAGGAAAAACTCCGCTTACAGGCTTATTCGTTCAAGACGAACTCTTTTAGCCAGTACATTCCGCTTTTCTAACACCCAAAATTATTATAGTACAGTGCGCCAGGTACCCTTTCACAGGTTTACATTATGAAAATTTACTGTAGCCTTAAAATGAGGTTAGGATATTATAAGAAAAGCTATGAGCAAACATTGAAGATCGTATTGAAAATAACATAAGCTAGTACTACCATTATACGTTAGTCGGGTAAAACTACATGAGTACACGAGGTATAGAATTATTCAAATATGAAATGATATATATTTGACGAACATATCAATAAAACAATATGGCCATGTCGTTTAACTAAAATAATTCAACCTATAATATTAGGATCTTGGGGAAAAAACATCATTGCAGTAAAACCATGGTTGCAAAGAGGAGGAATCACTACTTGCCTCACATACCTCTCTACAATCGAAAGACACATATATAATTATTACGACACTCAGAGAATATATCTTATTCCTTCAAACAGTAACCATTAGAACGTATAATCCCATGCAATCAGTAAATTAAAAAATTGCAGAAATCATAGTAACAACTTACCACAGCAAGCTCAGAGGAATTTTCCAAACAATCAAAAATTTAACCTATTTATGCTTTCTATGAAAATACATGTCAAAAGTTTAACCCACATTATGGAAATAAAAAGTTATAATCGCATTGTGCGTTATGTGTTTTGGGAGATTTACAAAATCATAATAACTAAATGTTATTTGTTAACATAAGTTGTTGTTGAACCATTTATAGACGCCAATAATAAAAGGAGATATCGGTAGGACTATTTACCAATCTCAGTAATGAATTATATCCGATAATAGGTATACTTAAATCAACATACATACAATTAAAATTTTAACAAATAAGATTTCGTGGGAACAGGATAATTATGGTCAAATGCATAAGGTCTATGGTCGATTTTTATCACGACTTTCGAGGTTCACCATAGCTTAGAATAAACTAACATACCCAAAATTGGATGAAATGAATAATGTTGCAATTAACGGATGGGATTATAGCAAACAAAGCATGCAGAATTGCTGAGAGCAGTAGTAAATTATTCGAGTCGGTAGGACGAACGTAACTGATCTATTGGTTTCGATGAAGGCCATTATTGGATGATGATTCGATCACACTCTGCTAATACGTAAAACTGAACATTAACGCGACAATGTGAAGAGAGCGAATAAACAGTAAACACGTTTAATTGTAAGTTTATCATAACTACCAGATATCAACCCTTGTTATTCCTCCCGGTTATTTCTGATACTGAGATTGTTCATGCTCTCGATCGATCCTTGGTAAAGTGAAGCAAATGAAAAGCCTGAGTTCTCTAAAAGGTATGTAAAACGCAATCATTGACTTTGCTTCATGGAGCCATGGTTTGTTGGTGGATCCCCCATTTTACTTTAAGGCAAACCGACCCTCACGATTCTGAGCATGTAATTTGCTATTCATTCGTTCTAAGAGAGACAATAAAACAACGAATGATATTTATTGCTAGCTTAAACAGAATTCAAAGAAGCAGCCCATCATAATAACCAAAGCTGAATCACCAAATATAAGATCTAATGGAAAAACTGGTAAGAAATATAATAACTTGAAAGAAATGATTCTTGAGGATAGAAGAGCGCATAGCGATGCAATGCCGGAAAAAATATAGTTGTAGTGGGCGGATTATGTGTTAGAATATTGATTACTCATCAACCACATAATAATTCTTTATATACCAAGCCTATAAATTTACTAGAAGTATATAATGAAGCATATTTTATAACAATATATCCTAAGTTATATAAAATTATTCAGCAAATATATGGTATATAAAGAGACGATATGTTATTACGATAATTAATCTTATACGGTTCTTCAAAAGCCATATATTCTATCTACCATTAAATTTAGACATCGCAATATTATGGAATAAATTAGACCCGACGTAAAGGTAAGATATGAATAGAATTAGCATATAATGAGAACGTAAACAACATTCAACATAATTTTATTGTTCCTAGATAAAGCCCAGATAGGTCGCTAATGACGAATGTTCTAATATTTAAAAAAATCCGACATATATAATCTTAGCTGGAATCAAAATATCGATGTGAAAACACTAGGACACACTGGAATAGAGATTAAATCGAGAATTCAAGGTGCCGCGATTATCGGAGAACTGTAAGTGCTAAAGGATTTGTACAACTATTAAATACCACAAACATGATGACTGAACGACAAATGAAGGATAGTAAAAGACGCAATTTCCTCACCGAGGATAAGTTTTTCATATCTATCTTTAATCCACTTGTCCAAATATGCGAGTTAAACCCTTTCAATATACATCGATTATGGGATCCGTAATCATACATTTTTATATAAAATTTCACTTTAATATTAAGGGTATTCATTTTGCATCTATCATCTTATCTATAAAAAAAACGAGATTACAAATAAGAAAAAAATTATAATATAATAAAAGATTTAAAGTTTCTAAATTAATATCTTAAGAATACAAATTAAAGGTCAAAAATGGGATCGAAAAACAAAAATTAAATTTATATACGACTATTTTATTATTACTAATAAATATATATATATTTTGACAAACATTTTATTTCATAAACAAAGAAAGTATGAATAAATTGACTAAAGGAATAAAGAACATTTCCTATATAGTGATCACACTTAAAAATCATCATATATAGAGATTCAATAAAAATCCATAAAATTAACTGATTAATAAATCATATATAAAAAATATCATGTACAAGTTTGGACGTTAAGTTCTAACTTAATTCGATAATCAGATAACAAATCAGAAATAAAATATGAAACTTAAAATTGTTATACTTTACAGTTAAAGGAAGTACAGCTATCACTATTTTCGAATGCAATTCATCACCTACTAAACAGTAGCAGTACTACAAGACGGTTGTTGGTGTAAAAGATTTCATCCAGTTTTGTTTTACACTTTGGTACATCAGCTAGTATTCAGATCATGAAAATCTGCGATTATGATATGTGTCCAGAGTGATCTGGTAGTGGGTCTGGTAGATTTGGCTAGGCAAGCTAAAAGGTGACGAGTGACCCTTGATCATGTTAGCTACGCTGTTATCAATCACTGATAGTTAGGATTAAGTCGACGGCACCTTTGCATGATCATAGTTGGGCCGAAACCCACCCTGGTCTGCACGTAGGTATCTTTCTTCCGGTGCTATGGCTCGAGGACCTTGTAGTTTTATCCGCTTCAGACTACAGTATCCTCATGAATCCTGTTTCAGACCTGCCTGATCTGGTAGGTTCTATTTTGTAGCGCTAGATCTCGTGCTTCCACCACCTTGGGTGGTGGATGTATCATCCATAACATGGTGGTTTGGATGATTAACTGCGAAAACACAGACACATTTACATAATATTTTGTCTACGCACCGGGAAGATATCTTTGTGTCCATACAAAGTGGTCCATTGATGTACTGCGGAGACAAATCCTATCGCAGGGCGCCGTTTCTGAAGGTCTGTATGGTATTTCCACTGCGTGTCACTTGTTTGGGTGTCCACACTGCCTCTGCATAATTTTACCATTGATCAGCCAATTGTTTTATATGTACGTCAACAAGGTTTCTTTGTCCGCATCCCAAGCTGCTGGCCGGCAAGCATTGAAGGCCTTGTTTCTAGCGCGTAACCGGATCGAAATTGCAGTGGTTGGCAAACGACTTGCAGAGGTTGTTCGAATGCATCCCGAGAGTCTTGGGATAGTTGTAGTCGGAAGGATCTTGTTGTCCATACAAAGATGGTCCATTGATGTACTGCGGAGACATCCTATCGCCAAGGGCAGCGTTCTGACAGGTCTGTATGGTATTCCATTGCGTGTGCACTGGTTTTAGGGGTGTCACACTGCCTTCTGCATAAATTTACCATGTGATCAGCCAATTGTTTTATATGTAGTCAACAAGGTTTCTTTGTCCGCATCCCAAGTGCTGCCGGCAAGCAATTTGAAGGCCTTGTTTCTAGCGCGGATCGCAAATTGCAGTGGATGGGCCAAAGACTTGCAGAGGTTGTCGAATGTAATCCCTAAGAGTCCTTCGATATTGTAGTCGAAGATTTTGTTGTCCCACACAAGTGATCCATGCTCAAGCGTAATAAACTAGACTTTATGTTATTAAGCTGCATACGATGAACCCTAACAGTTGGCAGGCAAGGTATGTATTTTGGGATGTGCATAGAATAATTTTCTTTGGCTACCTTGAACCTTAGACAGCGAATATTGTATAGTGCTATTGGACAATTTGAAGGACAAAATAATGAAAAAATCGGGCAAAATTCAAAAAGGAGAGACTTGCACATAAATTTCTCAAAATAATGCCAGATGTGCCAAACGTAGTGGAGTACAATCCGGCGAAACCGTTTTTCATTGCACGAGTGGGGCGCGATGCTCACAGACCCTGAGGAATAAACGTTATATAGATTTATTTCAGGCTCAACAAATGATTCCAAATTGGATGGAGAAGTGGATTTCTGAATACTGGAACTTAAAATAGCGAAAATATTGGAACTTAAAATAGCGAAAAGTTTACCTAATTACTGTTGTGTTTTTCAAGCTGAAATATTACCAATAGACGAGGTGGAAAATTGACTGAGAAGCAAAATTCTAACATTAATATACTCAGACTCTATGTTCTTTAACTCTACAACGGTCATAGACTGCCGAAAATCTCTCAACGATATGGCAGAGCAGTACAGTATTCACTTAATATGGATGCGTGTCCACATGAACATACCAGGGAACTCCGAAGAGGATTAGTT
>PGFW01047923.1:866-23982 GCA_003123925.1 Haematobia irritans | reverse complement strand
TGGGTACCGTTGAATCAAGCTTTAATTCTCCGCTAGACCTTTAAACGATGATGCCTTTGACGATGATGAGGTTACGAGTAATATCAGCACACCTCCGACAGATTTGAACGCATGAAGAATTTGAAACGCAACGAACGAGAAGATTTTTTACAATGGAGAAATCATTAAGCAGAGAAATTACCTCACATAAAACATTAATTGGCTTGACAAAGAAAATTGGCATCATCTTCTTTTTTGGAACCTATAAAAAGGATAATGAGATTGGAATAAAAACATAAAAATGCCAAGTATTACCATTACTGAAAGCAAGGGGGCGTTTCCTAAAAAATTCATATATAAATATCTTGATATAAAATAAGAAAGTTAATTAACACATATTTCAATGTTGCTAGATATGCAACCATCATATATTTCGTTGTATGAGAATGAAAATAAGGATTTCTAAATTGCCTTCCTAAAAGTTAAAAGAAATTATGCAGAGCATTTGAAATTATAAAAATATTCTGGCAAGTATTTGTAAAAAGAAATTTTATATGCATGGAAAATCTTTAATGTCACATTAAACTGCAACTGAAATTCCCAATAATTGCGTTATTGATGATTGGCTAATATTTCAGCCCATGAAAGGAAATAGCGCAATAGCATCTTCATGAATTTATACAAATAATTCATTTATAACGAAAAAAAATTATTCAATATTAAAATACAAAGCTATTTCGAAAAGTTCATATTTAAAGTAAATAAGCCATAAATAAATAATTGAATAGTAAACTCTGGCAATATTAAATGAAAATTGGCAACACACAACACACATCCAATAATTACAATCATCCCAAAAACGGAGAACAAATTATTGCAATGGAAAAAACTGGCACTAGAACACTAATATAAACGATTAAATCATTATGTCAGCACTAAGTACTAACAATGAAAGCAATATCCAGCAACTTAGTTACCAGAATTGAAATCACAAAAAATTCTGGTCTAGCCCTTGGCATAAGAAAAACCAAAACACCTATGAATGAATAAACATTTTCCCTTGACAGTAATTGCATGTTATGTAGATTGATTTTTTTTTTTTGGAAAATTTTCTTTCAAATTTAACACAAGAAATCTGGCAACCATATATAGCACACACACAACAAATAACACTCACTACACTATTGCTGTGTAAAAATACAAAAACGTAAATCCTTACTGCCACACAATTATAATCGAAACAGCACGGAAAAATAATATTTTCTTGGCAATTTAAGAAAATAAAAAACAGTTTCTTCACAACCTTAACATATATATAAATGAAGAATGAAATGAAATATAATATCTCCAATGAAATTGTTTTATAGACAATCGTATGACTAGTCAGATCGTATTATTGCCGCCAAGTGATACGCGTGCTGGTTAGGTCAGAAGTTGTACGGGGCTCTATTCAAACAATCGTGGCAATAAACAACACAGGACATTTATAGATGCTGATTTCGATGATGATGATGACATAAGATGACAATGATGTGGGTTCCCAGTAATCCGCATTGATAATGAAAGCAATATCCTCCACTAACTACGACACACAGATAAACAGAAGCAGATGATGCCAGGTTTAAAATTGATTTACCACATTTGCCCCAGAAACTGCAGAAAGATCGCATTGGAGTCGATCAGGCAACAAGTGGCGAATATGTTCGAGCACTCCTTCAAAAATCTAACGACTACACCATCAACCAACAACGATTAATTAGCAGTCCAAGTTCTCTAGCACTAACTCTGCTAACTAGTACTCTTAACAATTCCTGACTTCTTCCCAATGACCACACGCTACTGAAACTACGAACACTACAAGCTACAACTACTGAAATACCTACTACTACCACTATACAACTACTGAAAGTCCCACATCCACAACCACTACAAACTACTTTCCACAACCAGCAGACCTTCCGAATTGCGATTTTAGTAATACCTTCAAAAAGATCGACTAGAGAAAATCCGATTTCTACAACCACTTCCTCAGTTTCCTTCAAATAACACCAACAACAACAACCGCATCTTATTGACACTAACCAATCCATCAACTCTGGTCCCACTTCACATCCCACGGAACACAAAATCCAATCCACAAATTCCGATATAACTTTATAACAAATCCCCTTTATATCTTCAACCAAAACTAACACATCAAATAGTGATTCATTAGCTAGCCCAATTGATAATACTAACAGTCAAAATTCCAATTAGCATTATTTAGAGGCTGCAAGTGAATCACAATTGATGGAAATATCGATAATTTAAATCGTTTTATTAAAATAGTACCAATTATTAATTTTGCCAGGTAGAGATAATTTATCGTCCTCCTCCATCACCCGCGACGAGGAATAAACCACAAGCAACAACAAATCCTTCAGAATTCACGCCAGATACAACAACATCTAATAATACCGAAACTACTTACCAGTACGAACAATAATATCTAAGAGTAAGAATCAGAAGATTCCATCATTCATCACACTACCACCACCACAACGAACCAAATAAATTTAAATTTTCGATGGAGCGTCTAATTGTTCAATCAAAACAACTCTTGTAATCTCATCAGGCTGTAGTCATCGTTTTAATTATGCACTGTGAAACAAAAAATGCAAGCACTGTAGTCACATCAACTGTAACTGTAGTTGAATCCAGTACCTAAACACCTCATACGAAATTCGCCTGCGCACTATGATAGTTGTTTCTCATTCCGCAAAAAAATTTTACCAATTGTTAACATAATTTCATATTCGTTAATATCAATCGAACGCACGATATCATCCTTAACAGTGTTTTCTCGATAAATCAGTCAATCGTTGTTAGTTTGTAGTCTTACGATATGATAGATATATCCCGATGGGTAGTAATAATGTTGTGTATATTGGAATTACTTTCGTTTCACATTTCAATATATAATTTCAGATAGCATCGGGTTTCATTATAGAGTCTATTGTCTTTTTTTTCCATAGTAACGATTTTGATATTATTTTGTGTACTTAAATCAATGTAACATTATTGAGAACATCTATATGGTAACCAAAAGGCATGAGACCTTTTTTGTTTATTAGTTTTTCTCTATTAGGGAGTTAAAGATCAAAATTTACTATAATGGGGGATTTTTATTTTTTGTGGCAGTGGGAACAGAAAACTTAAATGTAATTTTTATGCCCTATGCAAATACAATTTATTGACAGTTGTATTGAATGAATTTAATAGTGATAAAAGTAGGCTTGAAGTTCTATTTAACTTTGTTTGGCAATAAAAAATTTTTAATTCGTATATCACGTTTACGTTTATAAAACGCACAGTGCAAAAAAAAGCTCTTTCCTTTTAAAAGAAGAAATTTTAGACGCAACGCAGTTAATAAAGTTGCCGCTTAAAGGCAAATAAAATCTTTATTTATTAGTACCCGTTTGTCACCGTTTCTTCCCAATGAACTTTGTTTAGTCTGAAAGAAATAACTTTAACAACACAAAAGAAACTTCTTTGGTCTACATTTGTTACCCCAGAGGCAGATTTTCGAATGCATTTCTTATGAAGGCAAAATATGAAACATTTGATAATAACGTCTCAGGAATTTTGCGTTAGCAAACTCTCTATGTATTTCTATGGGTTATCGGAAATTTTTAATTAAACGCAGAGAAGGAATATATCACTCAAACAGGTTTTAAGAATAAATATTTATTTTTGGCCCGGGAAATCATTTAAATTTTTATCTTAAAAATGTTTGTTTTTTTTCTCACCAAACATAATAAGTATGGTCACTGAAACTATCAGATAGCACAATTTGCGAGAAAATAATATGGTTGCGCCGACACAACATCGTTCCTCTTGTTCTCATCCATAAATAGCGTTTTGCTTGTTGAAGGCATGTTTGAGGTTGATGCAATATTCTTTCATGGTGCAGAGGTGCATACCGGGCATTAGGCATATTGAAGAGCTTTCAAAAGCGATGAGCTTAACATGGCATCGGGCAGCACTCCTGTGTAAGTGAAGAAGTTCACCACTGTGGTATCATAATGACGGAAATATCTAAAGTGAGCCTGATACATCGGCTGCCACATAACCTAACCTAACGTAACTATAAGGGAAGTTTTTGAAGACTCACCTCCTTCCAAGTTTCCATCCTAGCAATATATATTTTATGTCACCAAACATAAATATGTTCTATATAATATTAAACATAATATGTCCCAAACATGTTTAATGCTAGTTTATGAACATTATATGCTTGCACTTAAAAAATATTGTGTTATAAAAAGTTTGAGTTCCAAACTTATAAATTTTTACACCCAAACATATGAAAAACAGTATATTTTTCGTCCGTGTATGGCTCCATTAATTTTTTAAAAATTTGCAGCGCTCGAGACATTGGCGTTTTTTACATCGTCCTCCTCCTATGTTGTCTCCGCCATTACGTCCTAAGTCTAAAATAAAAAAAATAAGGAGAACTTTCAGTTTTTTTCATATTTTAAGAAAAAGAATTGCGCAAGGAGAGGGTCCCCCTATACACATTATATCATTACAAAGCTGGTCTGCCCTTATTACGTGTTAGCCCCTTCCTTCACATTCTCATGGCAAGGTAATGACCTCCTGCCACACAAAATATCAAAAAATATGTACGGGATACTTGTAGTGGAGACCAATCGCAACATTCTCTGATAACAAATTAATCATCGAAGAACTTTTTCTTAATTTTTTATCAAAAAGTCAAATGTGCTTAAAGTGTATTGGTGCCCTCCTCGCCAGATCCAGATGGGGTACAGTTCCCATAATTACAACCTTCCCCTACATCATCTGTAAATTTTTGAAGTAATTACAGATAAGTTTCACAATACATAAAGAAGTCGGGCACAGGGGAGGCCCCTTCCCCAACCAAGGTTAAAGGTTAACGTGGCGCCCCGATTAGAGATTCAGGCTCACTGTGATAAATTTCAGTGCCTTGTGATAAAGTGTAGCGGATGTTAGTCAAAATTTTTTTTTCATCTTATATGATTTAAAAATTAATACACAGAAAAAATTTCCAGTTAAAATCTAATTGAATTTAAAAAAAAACTTCAATTAAAAATTTAAATTGATTCAAACAATTTTAAATTGAAACAAAATGCAATACAAAAATTAAATAGTATCAATTGATGTTTTAATTGGACTCAATTGAATTTCTTAATTGACCTTTCATTAATTTTAATTGAATACTCATCAATTTTCTGTGATTGAGACATTTCATTAAAAATTAAATTAATTGAATCAAATTAATTTGTAATTGAAGCAGAATTTTTTTCTCTAGGAAAATATTTCTTCAGCATCAATTTAAGGTTGAAGTTACATAGCGTGCGTTAAAAGGAAGGGTTTGATATTTTTCAGTTGAAGACTCTAACAAAACTGTTGCTTTCCAAAAAGAAAAATTCAAACTCTTCAATCAGACGGACGCTTAACACAAGTATGTAACTCAACCTTTAGAGGCATTTTATTAAATTCTATCACCTAGAAACACGCATAGTCACGATACACTAAAAATTATCTATTCCTTTCCAAACCAACAAAAAAAAAACTGGGAAAATCTGTTGTTGGTATGCAAATCGATAAAGCAGAATATGAATGTTTCCAAAGTTTTGCCGTACTTTGGGCCCACTATTTGGCGAACAGCTGTTCAAGGCAATACAGCAAATCGTGCACAGAGCTATTTCGATAGTGAACTTTGATGATGATGATGACGACAATAGTTCCTTCTGGAGGTGCTACACGCGTTCAAGTTGAATTGGCAACATTTGAACCTGAAGACGATGATGACATATGAAATATCGGGATCTTTCATCAGAACTACAAACTAAACTACAGGAATCAACAAAATGTGGAGTTGGAAATGGATTTGGCGACTGAACAGTGTAATTTTTGGCTACAAACAACGCGAAATAATGATACATGGAGATAATCAGCGCATTAATGTCGCAAATCCTATTTGACATTTCTCCATTCTCTATGAGATTTGAAACTTGGGAAAAAATTGTTTCCTAATAATGTGGCTTGTTCTTCTTTTCTCTCGACTTTTTGTTTAAAATCTTTTCAAACAGAATTGTTTTTACATAAGCCAAAGAAAAAAACAACAAACCTCACATGAAAATTGGCAGTTGACAAAAGAACGACAGAAACAACCCTAATTGCAAAAAAACACCATCGAAACAACAACTTACATAAAGAAATTTAATTAAAACAAAATACAAATGGTCATTAATATTTCATTTGTTTTCTTCTTTTCCATTTTTCCTGTATTTCAACTCTAACACTCGCTCGTAATTTCGGATATTTTTGTTTACTATGTTTAGGGATTTTTCTACGAAGCTATGCGTAGTTGTAATCAAAAAAGTAGGTTGGCAATCATCTGTGGCATTTTCCGTTAGATTGCACAAGGAGTTCCAATTTGAGTGTACAATCCCTATACGAACGTTCATCTTTATATGATTTTGTAAGCCAACTTTTTGGGGATTGTAAACATACAGTACAAATGCCAAACACGTTTTTGTGACTACTTTTAGGAGTTCAGATCAGAAATGTGTTTTTATATAAAATCCCCAAAAAATTGTACAAAAAATCGTGCAAAATGAATGGTGTATTTTATATTTTAAGGAAATTGTCTGAATATATGACCAGTTCATTTTAACAATATTATTAACATTTAATTTAATACTTAAAACTGATTTGTTTGTAGTTTATGTTTTAGATATTGTTCTTTAGTTTAACGTTATGTGGCCTTAAGTTAAGTTATAGAAATATTTTCCGCTGATCGTTATTGAAACAATACCGAAACCCTATTGATTGACCATGATTTTCATGCTTTTTGTTTCTTTTTCTCTTTTTATAATCTATTTCATGCCATTACCACATTCAAAAAACAATCTCTAAATCGACTTGTGAAATAACTAAATTTTTTCGAAAAAAAATACAAAATTAAAGAATTTCGAACCAATCAAAAACCAAAAAAAAATATGTATACAAAAACATCATAACGCACGTGCTTAATCATAACAAAAAAATGCAAATAAACATTGTATATTAAATATTGTGTATTAAAAACCATACAAAAAACAACACTACCAAAAGATAATATATTCAATTTTAAAAAATTTGAATATCATAAATTTTTTGGACGGCCCACTTTTCATCTCACTATATACACCTCTGTGTTTGGTTGCACATACATTTTTGTGTTTTGTATTTCAATTCATAATCATTGCCTTACAACACCTCTCCTATCCTATATTTTATACTATCCTATCCCGCCAATCTATCCCCTGTTAAATCACCTTTATCTCCTTACACTATCCAAATATCATCACTTTCTCTATCAATCTCCTTTTGAAACTGTCTTACTAACACCAAAATCAAATAAACTAAATATAATAAAACAAAATTTACATAAATATGCACAAATAAAAACATTAAACTAAAACACAAACAAGACCATGGCAAACACCTATTATATGTTTTTTTAATCGCCAATGGCAACTCCTGGTATAACAAAACTAACCCACGATCAATAATTATTTTTAAAAAAACGCAACTCGACTCTGACCCATGCTTACCCTGATGTTGCATGATGATGTTCTTTGTTTGCAACCCTACCAGCAAAAACTATCTCAACTTAAACATTCCGCCTTGCCACATGTCCTTTTGCAAAATATCAAAACTTTGATATTCCCACAAAACTCCTGCACTTTGGTTCCGTTGCATTTTTCAATTCTTTAAAAGCCATGGTTTTTTTTGCCAACTGATACACAAATTGATTTATCGAGCTGATTAACAAACAATGTGGAAGAGACCTACTAACGTGTTGCCCGTTCAAGTAAGAAGTGAAGCGCGCTCGCCGTGCTGCTGTCTTCCAAAATGCAGCAGAGAAAAAAATCCAACCTGCTCAAATTACCATTCTTCATCGAAAGTTGGAAGAAGACGCATTCAATTGAGTTTTCAACAATGAATTGACCAGTCAATGATTCACCCAAAGCATTAGCAATTGATTTCACAATTGAGCGTAATCTAAGTCACCTGCCATTGATGAATTTGTCTTTTGGATTTCAAATGACGATACAGGCCGATCTTGGATTATAGAAATAAAAGGTAATGTATGAAAATATATGTATTTGTTCCTTAGGCTTAAGGTGGCAGCCCGATTAAGTTTCAGGCTCACTTAGACTGATTCAGTCATTGTGAATACGTATTTGTCTTGGTCCAAGAGTATATCGGCTCCGATACATAAGACATTGAATGGGTTATTTCATAAGACTAAAATATTCAGTAATCTTTAAGTCCGTTCGATTTAAACGATTATGTAATCGATTCAGGGGATTTTTAACCCGGCCGCCGTTAGTTCATCTTGAGGGAAATGTAGCTTCGTGTCTTGTATTCATTTTTTATAATGAATATTGGAGGCATTTTATTTCAAAAAGACATTGTCGATTTGTGTTTCAATATGATTCCAAAATGTACATCAGAAAAATGAAGCCGCCGAGTAGATGCACGCTGACGATTTTGGCCAATTGACGCCATCACCGTTCTAATATTCGACTGTAATATTTAAGCCGTCATCACTCAATATGCAATTCCTTTAAAGATGAAAAAGTCTCACATTTCTTCAAAATTCCACCAAAAAAGAATAATATTTTTCCAAAACAAATCCACTACGCAATTGTATAACATATTTAGCCAAGAAACGGGATATTAAAAAAATAAATTTGATTTTTAAAGATTAAGTTAACAATTTGATCATCACGCGGTTTTGGTTACTTTCTATTTTGTAATATTAAAAAATTTAGTGTCACTCGCAACCGACTAAAACGGGCCGGCTCTCTTATATGGTTTGTCGGCTACATAAGGAATGGTCGTCATTTGACATGAAATTCCCAGAAGAATAAACATTAACCGACCCCCCGATTTGGCTTGTGGGGGCTCTAGGTTGAAAATTTGGTACTTGGTGTTATGTAATTACGGTTCATAACAACACGGACAAGTTTATCATATGCTCGCATCCAGTATTAATTATAGCCCATTATAAACCGATTCTCCAGATTCTGGTTGAAACTTGAATACGTAATGTTAGTATAAATGGCATCTATAGACGATCCCAGTTTTGATTTGTGGAGCCTTTTGAAGATGCAAATTTCATCCAATACGGTTTTAAATTAGTGTGTGTCTATTAATATATGGCTATACAAACCATCACAAATATTAGTCGGGATAATTTCACTCTCACGACAAATCTTTTATCACTCACGCGCATGATTTCGATCAAATCTGGTCTGTTCGTATTATTTCTGATGTTCATTAGACGTTTTGGAGGCGATACAAAACTTTTAGTATCACTCAGAGAAGGAATATGAATACCTCAAACTAATGTTTTAAGAGCAAACTAACAAATGGCCGCAAGAAACAAACGATTTATTCGCAATTTAATTATGAAAGGGCTCTATGCAAAACTTGTAGTCTTTTCGGCAGCCATTGTCACTATTTATTTCACAATACAATAACATAGATAAAATGCTTTTGTAAAGCTTATAAACAATAAAATAAACTGTCATGCTGGAATAAATGTGGCAGCTATCAGAGACGAGCAGAAATGATAGTAACCTAAAGTTTTGTTTGCATTACATATCAAGTCACCGTGTATCTTGGATCATGATGTTATCTTGTTTACACAGCAAAAACTGGGTAAGCTCTAGTGATTTCCTTCAGTAATACGTAATGAAAAAGAGTTCCTACTTGCCGTATTGACCTGGGATTTAAAAATAATAACTTACCTGTGTAGCGCAAAAAAGTGATTCTTCTTATTAATACGATATCAAAATCATACTCTTGAGGTCCGGGTTCGCTCTCACAGTGGCACCGTTAAGTATTAATGGATAAGTAAATGCCCAAATTACATTTCAGAAACAAAAATGCCAATAAAAATACCTTTGATTTTCTAAACGTTGTATCGTATATAATTTATATTACAAATAACATCGATTGAATAGATCCATGGTCCGTGGACGGTGGTATATGTGTGTTGGATTAAAAACAACAGGGTGATTTTCGGCCATTTTTTGGGTATCTTTATGGTAAAGAATATTAATTTTTGGAGAGAGGTAAGACTTTGCGAAAAGTACTTATTTTCGACTGCTGGTATCTTGGACGGAAGTACTTTCTCCATGTTCATGCCCGTTGTAAAAGTATTGACTACTGATATATGTACGAGAGAAGCTTGTTACCATTTTGGCGCAGGCATACCTTGTACTCATACCTGGTATAGGAGCTTTTGCTGGGTAACTGAAAAAAATATTGTCGTGCGGTCAAAGCCTTCATGTCTTTAAAATACGAATACAAATTTGGCTTAGCATAGAAGACACATTTCTCTAAAATAAGTGTATTTTCTTTGTCCCAAAGTCGATCAAACTTTTCAATGAAGTCGTATTGTGTCCTTAATAAATTAAGTCGATTTGACTTAAAAATGGGATATCTTAAACATGAACGAAAAAATGTATAGGCTAAGGTAACTTGACGTTAATAATCAGAAATTCTTTAAATTTTTAATGAAATTGTCTTTAAATTTTTTGTCTTTTTGCATCTTTTGAACTACAAAAGCAAAAAATTCGTTTAAATATAGGACATTGTTTTTCAAAACCTTTACTTTTAAAGAAGTTTTTAGCTTCAAACATAAGCATATTTCTATTGGAAGTCGAGTCTTAAATTGGAAAATAAAGTTGCCGTTGAACTCGTTTTCAAAAGGACTTTTTGATAGGGCAATATGAGAAAAAGCTGAGAAAGCGAAAATTAAAATTGCTTCCTAGAAGCAGAGTACACAAAACCTAAATTTAAAGATCGAATTGTGTCTTAAAAATATCCCTTACTTGTATTCTCCGCTTCTTTGGCTTGATATCAATATCAATTTTTTTGAAAGGTAACGACAAAATCTTTGGAACCGAGTAAATGCTTTTTTGTTCAGTGTAAAGGATTGAGTTACTATATTTTTTATGTTCTTATTGGATATCCTTGAAGCATACAACCAATTGGCATTTTTGTTCTTTATTCATAATATTTCCCTGACACCCTTTCCACAAAAATTTTAAATTCTAACACTTACCCAACAATTTCTCGTTTGCTCCTTCTTTGTGGATTTCTGTTCGTTTTTTTGGTATTGCTTTCGTCAAATTTTTCATGTATAGCAATATTTTCAAAAGATTCTTGCAAGTCTTGGCGGTGCCGGTTTAGCTGTGTGTGCCGTTCAAAGCTCTAGCTCAGGAAGTTTCAAGGCGCAGTGGTGGCCGGTTGGTGCTGGTTTCCGGTAATTTCTATGTCGGATATTGTTCAGAGTAAGATGAACAAATAAAATGATGTTTTAATATACTTTGGACAACAAATGAGTAAGACTTTGTTCAAACAACAATAGTAAAACTTTGTTCATAATTCAAAAGTTTTTTGTATATCATTCTTGGCAAATCTTATTTTGTCAACACTCAAAGTAGTCCCCCCGGCGGCGAAACCTTTATGTTAGCGTTTTTATTTTTCAATTGTCATAAAGTTATTAATAAAAATCCATGCTTTAACCTTTATCTGTTCAAGTCCCTCTTTTCTAACGAACGCATATCACTTAAATAGTTCCGGTAACAATTCAGAGTAGCATCACTCCTGCGAATGATACTGTCAAAAAGGGCCTTCTAGACGCGTATTTTTCGGTTTGGGTCACACGTTGGCATTATATTTGGGTTAATTTATGAAAGCTTTACCGTTTCCATGGCAGTTATAAATCAGAGATCGTCCTTGGTATTAAGCTATTTTATGTTGGACTGTCGCAAAGTTGTAACTCACATACGCGTCGTAAAATGTAAGAAAGTAGGCAACCGTCGCAAACTCAATAATACTAAGTCTTCAGCTAGGCAGCGAATGATATCCAAGAAGTTATTACAAATTAACCCCAAACCCGAAAGAAAACAATAACAAAACAGAAAAACGATTTAAAAACTTGAGAATAGAGTTATTTCAACTTGGAGACTCCAAGCCGAAATTACAATGAAAACTACATTGATAGTGCAGTAAACGTGCACGGCGGCTATCTCTCATCCTTTCTTTCCAAGAATTTTGCAGAAACTAGAAGGAAGAAGACTTGCAAAAAGTGAATTTTTGTTTAGAGAGAATTTATAAAATCACGTTTGGCTTATAGAGGCCAATTTCCATTACAAATTAAAATGTTTAAATATGTAGCTAATCATTTCGCTGATGCCACGTGGCATTATGGACACAACCGCAACACCAAGAATAGTTTGAGGTTGCGGAATGAGAGTTAAACTTGTGGAAGTTTAGGGGGGGGTGAACAAAGCTTTTTTTGCATCCCTTTTTTATCGGGAAGCCTAACTAAATTAATTAAAAAGATATTCACAATTTCTTTTCCATTCAAAATTAGGTGTTTTACATAGGCTTTAGCGACTTTTTGCGACATACGTATTATAACAGTCGTAAACGTATGTCGCAAAAGTTCAGAGTTTTGCGACAGTTCAACCTTTTATAATGCTTTTTTGTAAACTCCTCTTAGCCCAGAAAGCATTGTTTTGACAAAATCAACCTTTTTCCCAGTCTTAATTCATAATGATTTTTACAACACATTTGCTGATGCATCAGAGTTTCCATACCAGTAAGCGCCCTGTAATGTAAATCGTCGATGCTCTAACACATTCCTTTTTATTTAAATTGACATAATTAGATCATAAGCTTGATTGAATCTTGATCCTGGACTTGGTTCATCGTCAATCGCAATCTCGAGCTCTATTTGGGTAAAATTCTTACTATCACAAACACTTGCTCGGAGCATACAATGTATTCATTTCAATACAAAATTTAATGGAAATTTTTTTATGGAAAGATCAGACAAAAAAATTTAATACCAAGAACACTAATTGATAAACCTGTGTGCCAATTTAGTACAGAGACAGTCTAGCAATAAACATAAATAATTGCGTACGAATGAACGAGTGATTTCTGAGCGAAATTTATAACAAAACGTCTACTAAATTTTTTTTTTTAACCAGAGTAGTATTCTGTCATCTTTCCCTTCTTTTCTGCTTTTATTTCATAATATCTTTATTATTCGAAATTACATTTAATCCAACTTATGTTACACCATTATATAAGCTTTATTATTGAAACATTTATTTTCAGCCTTTACTGTTCCCAGAGTAAAATCGCTAACAAAAACAGATTCTGATTAAAAACAGTTGACAACAGCTTTGTTTTTCAAACGCAAATAATCGATTATTAATCGCTAATATTACGTTCACCATCTATGTCCATATCCTAAAGTAGATATGGTTTGAAAATTCTCGATTGATTTTGAGTAATTTGCACTGTGGAAATATTAACTGTCCCGCGTAATAAATACTTATACAATAGCCTCACTTTTTGTAACTTGCGGTTAATTTTCATTGTAATACCATATTCGTGGGCACATAGGACTTTGTTTGTGTTTTACATAATTTGGAAGAGTTTTTACCCAAGGTGGATTAATGAGAAATATTATTCGGAATCAGGCCTTCTGTAAGATCAGATGCTTCTAATTTAGAAAGGCTTTTTAGGGCTGATAAGTGAAGTGTTTTTTTACTGTCCGAAGGTTTGGAAGAAATAAGAATGGGTTACATGTATCCTGCATATTAATTTCTTCTTTAGAAACTGATCCGTCAGACCTTATTTTGTTGTAAGAAAACGTAAAGCCTTACTCCCACCCTCAACTGAATGGCTTACAGAAAAGCGCCTGAAAGAGACATTACTGGTCATAAATTCTTACTGTTGGTATCCTTTGCCAAAAACAAATGAAAATTCAATCTATAAAGTTAAATCCAACCAACAGCTTAACCTGGTAATTAATACCACACCATAGAATGGTACGGGGGTATACATAAGTTTTGTCATTCGCTTTGTAAACTCGAAATTCGATTTCCGACTATATACAGTATATATTTCTTGATCAGGGAGAAAATTTAAGGCGATAATAGACACTGGGACCAACTTGACGCAAAATATTATTAACGTAACGATCAATTTCCTCATTTACTACCTGACATTTACAATAAGAAAATGAAGAAAAAAATCGAAATTCAATATTCACAAATAAAACATAAAGACTGAATTGACAATTGTCTGTCAAATGTCATCCATTGCATGCTTTGCATTTCAGTATAGTCCCGATAAATGATTTTACACACCCTGCAATTGCATTTTTTCATTTAATGCCTATCATTTCATTTGGTGCTGTGCATTTAAATAAGTGGAAAACATTTAGTCTAGGTTGTATTAATTAAAAAATTAATTGAAAGTCAATTAAGAAATTAATTGATCCAATTAATTAAACATCAATTGATACTATTATATTTTTGGTGATTGATTTTGTTTCAATTTAAAAATTTGTTGAATCAATTAAATTTTAATTGAAGTTTTTTTTTAAATTCAATTAAGATTTTAATGAAATTTTTTCTGTGTATTCAATTTTTTAAATCATAAGAGATAAAAAAAATTTTGACTAACATCCGCTACACTTTATCACAAGCGACTGAACTTTATCACAAGTGAGCCTGAAATCTAATCGGGCTGCCACGTTTAAACCTTTAAGCCTTGGTTGGGGAAGGGGCCCTCCCCTGTGCCCGACTTCTTTATGTATTGTGGAAACTTATCTGAATTACTTCAAATTTACAGGATGATGTAGGGGAAGGTTTTAATATGGGATGTACCCCCATCTGGATCTGGTCGAGGAGGGCACCCTACCCTTTGCCCCTTTGACTTTTTGAAAAATTAAGAAAAAGTTCTTCGATATAATTTTTATCAGAGAATGTTGGGATGGTCTCCATACAAGTATCCCGTACAATATTTTTTGATATTTTGTGTGGCAGGAGGTCATACCCTTTTCCATGAGAATGTAGAAGGAGGGGCAACAGTTAATAAGGGCAGACCAGTTTGTAATATATATGTGTATAGGGGGACCTCTCTCTTGCGCAAACTTTTTCTTAAAATATGAAAAAACTAAAGTTCTCCTATTTATTTTAGACTTAGGACGTAATGGCGGAGACAACATAGAGGAGGACGATTTGTAAAAACGCAATGTCTCGAGGCTGCAAAATTTTTTAAAATTAATGGAAGCATACACGGACGAAAAATACTGTTTTTCATATGTTTGGGTGTAAAAATTATAAGTTTGGAACTCAAATTTTTTAACACAATATTTTTAAGTGCAAGCATATAATGTTCATAAACTAGCATAACATGTTTGGGACATATATGTAAATATGTTAGAACATATTATGTTTGAGCGACATAAATATTATATTGCTTAGATGGAAACTTGGAAGGAGGTGAGTCTTCAAAAACTTCCCTATAGTTACGTTAGGTTAGGTTATGTGGCAGCCCGATGTATCAGGCTCACTTAGACTATTCCGTCCATTATGATACCACAGTGGTGAACTTCTCACTTATCACAGAGTGCTGCCCGATTCCATGTTAAGCTCATCGCTTTGAAAGCTCTTCAGATATGCCTAATGCCCGGTATGCACCTCTGCACCCATGGAAAGAATATGATCACCTCAAACATGCTTCAACAGCAAAACGCTATTTATGGATGAGAACAAGAAACATGTTTGTCGCAACCATGTTATTTTCTCGCAAATTGTGTATCTGATTTCAGTGACCATTTATATGTTTGGTGAGAAAAAAAAAAACATTTTTAAGATAAAAATTTTAAATGATTCCCGGCCAAAAATAATATTTTATTCTTAAAACCTGTTTGAGGTGATCATATTCCTTCTCTGCGTTTAATAAAATTTCCGATACCCATAGGAAATAGATAGAGACGTTTGCTAACGAAAATTCCGTGAGGCGTTATTATCAAATGTTTATATTTTGCTCTCATAAGAAATGCATTCGAAAATCTGCTCTGGGTAACAAAATGTAGACCAAAGAAGTTTTCTTTTGTTGTTAAAGTTATTTCTTTCAGACTAAACAAAGTTCATTGGGAAGAAACGTGACAACGGGTACAATAAATAAAGATTTATTTGCCTTTAAAGCGGCAACTTTATTAACGCGTTGCGTCTAAAATTTCCTTTTTAAAAGGAAAGAGCTTTTTTTGCACCGTGCGTTAATTAAACGTAAACGTGATTATACGAAATTTAAAAATTTTATTGCAAAAAAGTTAAATAGAACTTCAAGCTCTACTTTTATCATATTAAATTCATTCAATACAAACTGTCAATAAATTAGTTTTGCATATGGGCATAAAAATACATTTAGTTTTCTGTAATAATTCCCACTGCTCAAAAAAATCCCCCATTATAGTAAATTTTGATTTAACCTCCCAATAGAGTAATAAACCAAAAAGGTCTCATGCCTTTTGTGTTACCATATAGATGTTTCAATAATGTTACAATGATTTAAGTACACAAAATAATATCAAAAATCTTACTATGGGAAAAAAAATGAAATAGATCTATAATGAAAACGATGTATCTGAAATTATATATTGAAATGTGAAACGAAAGGTAATTCCCAAATATACACAACATTATTACTACCCATCGGGATATATCTATCATATCGTAAGACTAAAACTAACAACGATGATGATTTATCGAGAAAACACTGTTAAGGATGATATCGTGGTTCGGATGATATTAACGAAATGAAATTAGTTAAACAATTGGTAAAATTTTTTTGGAGAGAACAACTATCGTGCGCAGGCGAATTTCGTATGAGGTGTTTAAGGTACTGGATTCAACTACAGTTACAGTTGATGTGACTACAGTGTTGCATTTTTTGTTTCACAGTTGATAATTAAACGATGACTACAGCTGATGAGATTACAGAGTTGTTTTTGTTGAACAATTAACGCTACGATCGAAAATTAAATTTATTTGGTCGTTTGTGGTCGGTGGTAGTGGTGATGATGATGATCTTTGATTTCTACTCTTTAGATATTATTGTTCGTTACTGGTAATAGTTTGGTAATTTTAGATGTTGTTGTATCTGGCGTGAATTCTGAAGTTTGTTGTTTGTGGTGTTATTTCCATCGGTCGTCGGTGATGAGGAGGACGATAAATTATCTCTACTGGCCAATAAAATAATTTGCTACTATTTTAATTAAACGATTTAAATTATCGATTATTTCCATCAATTGTGATTCACTTGCAGCCTCTAAATAATGTATTTGAATTTTGACTGTTAGTATTATCAATTGGGCTAGCTAATGAATCACTATTTGATGTGTTAGTTTTGGTTGAAGTATAAAGGGGATTTGTTAAAAGTATATCGGAAATTTGTGGATTGGGATTTTGTGTACGTTGGGATGTTGAAGTGGGGACCAGAGAGTTGTGAGTGGTAGTGTCAATAATGCGGTTGTTGTTGTTGGTGTTATTTGAAGGAACTGAGGAAGTGGTTGTAGAAATGGGATTTTCTCTAGTCGATCTTTGGGTATTACTAAAATCGAATCGAAGCGTGTGGTTGTGGAAAATAGTTGTAGTGGTTGTGGATGTGGGACTTTCAGTAGTTGTAGTAGTGGTAGTAGTAGGTATTTCAGTAGTTGTAGTTGTAGTGTTGTAGTTTCAGTAGTTGTGGTCATTGGAAGAAGTAGGAATTGTTAAGATACTAGTTGCAGGAGTAGTGCTAGAGGAACTTGGACTGCTCAATAATCGTTGTTGGTGATGGTGTAGTTCGTATGAGATTTGTTGAAGGAGTGTCGAACATATTCGCCACTGTTGCTGATGGACTCCACATTGCGACTTATCTGCAGTTTCTGGGGCAAATGTGGGTAAATCAATTTTAACCTGGCATTCATTGCTTCTGTTGTAGTGGTCGTAGTGGAGGATTTGCTTTCATTATCAATGGAATTACTTGGAACCCACATCATTGTCATCTTCATATCATCATCATCATCGAAATCAGCATCTATAAATGTCCTTGGTGTTTATTGCACGATTTGTTGAATAGACCCCGTACAACTTCTGGACCTACAGCACGCTATCACTTGGGGCAATTAATACGATTGACTATGTCATCGATTGTCTATAAAACAATTTCATTTGGGAGATATATATTCATTCATTCATTCATTTATATATGTATAAGGTGTGAAGAAATGTTTTTGATTTTCTTAAATTGCCAAGAAAATATTATTTTTCGTTGCTGATTCGATATATTGTGTGGCCAGTAAGGATTTACGTTTTGTTTTTTACACAGCAATAGTGTGTGAGTGTATTTGTGTGTGTGTGTGTGTATATATGGTTGCCAGATTTCTTGTGTTAAATTTGAAAGAAAATTTTCCAAAAAATAAAAATCAATCTCCAATAACATGCAATTACTGTCAAGGGAAAATGTTTATTCATTCATAGGTGTTTTTTGGTTTTTCTTATGCCAAGGGCTAGACCAGAATTTTTGTTTGTGATTTCAATTCTGTAACTAAGTTGCTGGATATTGCTTTCATTGTTAGTTACTTAGTGCTTGACATAATGATTTAATCGTTTAATTAGTGTTCTAGTGCCAGTTTTTTTCCATTGCAATATTTGTTCTCCGTTTTTTGGGATGATTGTAATTATTGGATGTGTGTGTGTGTGTTGCCAATTTTCATTTAATATTGCCAAGTATTACTATTTCAATTATATATTTATGGCTTATTTACTCTTAAATATGAACTTTCGAAATAGCTTTGTATTTTAATATTGAATAATTTTTTTTCGTTATAATATAAGATTTTGTATAAATTCATGAAGATGCTATTGCGCATTTCCTTTCATGGGCTGAAATATTAGCCAATCACAATAACGCAATTATTGGGAATTTCAGTTGCAGTTTAATGTGGGACATTAAAGATTTTCCATGCATATAAATTTCTTTTACAAATACTTGCCAGAATATTTTTATAATTTCAAATGCTCTGCATAATTTCTTTTTAACTTTTAGGAAGGCAATTTAGATAATCCTTATTTCATTCGCTCATACAACGAAATATATGATGGTTGACAACATTGACAACATTGACATATGTGTTAATTAACTTTCTTATTTTATATCAGAAAATATTTATATATTGAATTTTTTTTAGGAAACGCCCCTTGCTTTCAGTATGGTAATACTTGGCATTTTTATGTTTTTATTCCAATCTCATTATCTGTTTTTATAGGTTCCAAAAAAAGAGTGATGCCAATTTTTCTTTGTCAAGCCAATTAATGTTTCATGTGGAGGTAATTTCTCTGCTTAATTGATTTCTCCATTGTAAAAATATCTTCTCGTTCGTTGCGTTTCAAATTCTTCATCCGGTTCAAATTCTGTCGGAGGTGTGCTGATATTACTCGTAACCTCATCATCGTCAAAGGCATCATCGTTTAAAGGTCTACGCGGAGAATTAAAGCTTGGATTCAATGCGGTACCCAAGACACTGGGACCAACTTGACGCAAAATATTATTAACGTAACGATCAATTTCCTCATTTACTACCTGACATTTACAATAAGAAAATGAAGAAAAAAATCGAAATTCAATATTCACAAATAAAACATAAAGACTGAATTGACAATTGTCTGTCAAATGTCATCCATTGCATGCTTTGCATTTCAGTATAGTCCCGATAAATGATTTTACACACCCTGCAATTGCATTTTTTCATTTAATGCCTATCATTTCATTTGGTGCTGTGCATTTAAATAAGTGGAAAACATTTAGTCTAGGTTTTTTTCTATATTGCGATAGAAATATGACATTTTTATGGACCCTAATGATAACGTGTGTGCTCTAAATCTAATACTATTGAGAATGGAATTTTTAATTATTACAGATTATGTATGCTTCGGTTAGGGCATGCGAGATGAATTTACTTCTTACCTTTGTTAAGTCGGGAAACAGTTCACGCAATAATCCAATAGTTCTCTTATTACGTTCTGCTATAATTTGTTCTTGATCACGAGCACCCAGTGTTAGAACATCCAATTCCTTAAAGAAAACAAATAAAAAAAAAATAACCATAAGAAAATCGTTATTGCGGATGAGGGGTTTGTCAAGAAAAAGTTATACCAAGTACATAGTAGGTTTTTGCTAAATAAATAATAGGCCTGTTTTCTTGTAGTACTCGATGCAACATTTGTATGAGAACATGATCTATCCAGAACATCTCATCATGCCAAATTATGATAAAGTGGTGTATACTTGATTCACAATAGCAATATATTGTGATTAATTTTTGTCGAATAACATGAAATTAAAAGTGATAAAGTATCATAAACAATCACAGCAGTCATTTTTATTACTATTACTTTTCATCTAGATACTGATAAATATAAATTAAAGAAGAAATTACTATTTCTTTAGAATTCAATTTATTTTATATTATTTGAACAATGTGTACACAATAAAAGATTTTACTTTTTATTGTGAATGTTTTGTATCAGCTGATGCCAAGAATACATATGCATTTTAAAGCATTTTTCTCATTTCTCGTTATTGTTATTGTTATTTTTTTTTTTTATTAATTTATTTAAAACTCTAAAAAATCGCTAATGAAACCTAAATTGGCGTTTTAACATAAAATGTAAATTATGTAATACTTGCTTGCAAAATTATTTTTGACTTTCAAAATTATGATGGCTATATTTTTTGCACTTGTACACTATTTGCAAAAAAACTTATGTAAGTTTAGCTTGCATATTTTGTGCAAAAAAATGGAAAGAAAAACATTTAACTACCTACAACACATAAAATCTGTTGTTTTTGCATAATTTATTATTATATGACTTTGAAATAACATCGCAAAAAATATATAATTGTTTGTACGTGACATTGAGTGACCTTTTGCAAATTTCAGATAAAAATGTGTGAGATGGTTTTTTTGTTTGTTTTAATTTATGAATTTGTATGTATTTTGGGCAAAACATAAACATTGAAAAAAAAAAATAGTAAACTTAAACTTTCTTAAAGAAACCATAATGATGAGAAAAATGTATTTTGGTACACAGCTTTTGAAGGAAAATGTGGTTCAAAGTTGGTGGAATTGTTCACTATCAGGCGCGAAAGTGATCCGTCACTTAAAGTAATTTTCCACCTCGGTCATGGGTCCGCCGATCGCCGTTACCCAATCGTTTTAAATAAATTTCATTGTCGGGAAAATATTTTGGAAGCTGCTTAGAGCCGTAAGCATCCCAAAATTTTCGCAAATTAAAAAAAAAAAACTACTTAAAATTCAGAAAAATGCATGAAATTTTTGTTTGAATCGATTTAATTTAATGTTAGAAGATTATGTCATGAAAATGTTGACCGCGACTGCGCATCAAATGGTTCATCAGTGGGGCTATGGACTTTAACATAGCCCCACTAAAAATAGTCTAAAGACGTTATATCGCACGATCAAGGCGGCCAATTGACAGGTGCCGAACGTGAAATAAAATATTCACCGAACTCGCCTCTCAATAACTACATTGTTACACGTACGAAAAAGACTGTTTTCCATAGGTTTGGATCTAAAAATTATATGTCTTGTAACTCAATTTTTTTAGCACATTATTTTTAAGTGCAAACACTATAAGGTTAGTTAGGCTTACGGTATGTGGCAGCCCGATGATATCAGGCTCACTTAGACACTATTCAGTCCATTGTTGATACCACCAGTGCGTGAACTTCTCTCTCTATCACTGAGTGCTGCCCGATTTCCATTGTTAAGCCTCAATGACAAGGGGACCTCCTTTTTATAGCCTGTGTGCCCGAACGGCGTTGCCACATTCCCAGTGGAAAACCAACTTAGAGAACTTTGGAACACCTCAGAATGTCACCATATATACTGAGTGCGGATAATCCACCGCTGGAAAAACTTTCTTTGTGTTCTCGTTCGTAGCAGGATAGAACCCACGACCTTGTGTATGGCAAGGGCGGGCATGGCCAACCATCTGCACCACCGGTGGCTCCCAAGTGCAAGCATATAAATGCTTCATAAACTAATATAATATTGTTTCGCGGACATATATGTTAATATGTTCGAACATGTAATGTTTGGGACATTACATTTTCTTAAATATAATATCTCTGGATGCAAACATATAAAAGTTTGAAAATTTCATATAAACATATATATGTTTGGAAACGTTAGAGAGAGAGAGGATAGGTTAAAAGGTTAGCGTTAAAGCGGCAGCCCAATTTGTCAGCCCTTCACTTATAGACTATTCCAGTCCACTGTGAGATGAGAGAGGAGTAGAAAGAACCATGATAAAGTATAGGGCGACAGGATAGATAACAAATGACATATATGATATGCTGAGTACTCGTTCATGATTGCTTATCGATCATTTTTTTAAAATAAATTACAAACATTAAGTCGCTTATTCTTGTATTCTAACAACAAAAAGAGGTTTAAACACTGGAATTCACCATTTGTGTGGCCTTAAACAAAGATATGCTTAGGGGTTTGAAACATAACATCTTTTTTTTGTTTGAACAAATTCGTGTAATATTAGTCATAGGGTACTTGAAAGCTGGACTATATTTTGGAGTATAGTTACAGAGGCGATTTTTTTCGAGGGTGTAAACATGCTGAGTAACCGGGTTTTTTTTAAACCACTATGTCATGCAAGTAAGTCCTCATGCGATTTCTGGAGCAAAACTATGTTGGATATCATCTCAACGTAGCCTCTCACCATTCAAAGTTACGTTACAATTCACATCATCGTTGAAGAAGTATCGGTGTAATGCACTAAGCCCAAAAATCGCACCATTTTCTGGATGCATTGGTAGCTTTTTAAAAACTTCGGCTTGATCTTCACTCCGCCATCGACAATTTCGCTTATTTTACATACCCATTGAGCAGAACAATGGTTTATAGATGAAACCAATTCAATCTCAATAGTCTCAGAATAATTAAATAAAAACACGAAACATGCGTCAGCTGTGTAAAGTGTTGCTAATAAGCTTAAAAAAGTCACCCTTTAGTTGCCACGACTACCAATGGGAAATTTAGCGTTATTGAATCATAATTGTAGAAATTGTTTTTAGAACCGCAAATGTAAGATATTTCGTTTCGTGCCAAATTGTCTGTTTTATCTAGCAATCTGCGTTTTTATTCAAC
>PGFW01047921.1:0-14068 GCA_003123925.1 Haematobia irritans | reverse complement strand
CGGGAGGTCAGAACCATAAATTGGCACATACAAATACAAGCAAATATACCCACATAATCAAATACATATGTTTATGTGTGTATGTATGGGGATTTGTTACAGTATTTCGAGATATGTTTTTCACACATTTCCATACGAACAACAACTCTCATGGTTATACAAGAGAAATACGTAAATGTGTGATTTTTAGTTAATATAAATGTATGGGATTTTCTTAAATTTCTTGAACAAAGATTTAGATACAAAAAAAAGTAAAAGTAGCGCTTTAAAATTTAAATAAAAAATTCCACATTAAAAAAAAACAAATATTACTATTTTACGTGTTCTTAGTGATGTTCGTCTCTTTGTCACATAAAGAGTTTCATCTCGCTCAAAAAATGAAATTATATCGTGAATATTTTCTTGCGATTATTTATACAACTTTCGACGTGAATTAACTGTGCAACAGTTCACAGATGAAATGAATTAAATTTTTGGCGATTAACCCGTCCATCAAGGATCTAGAATTGCCCATATGTAATAGGTACTTTTAGTTAATGTGGTATCGCAATGGTCTGAATAGTCTAAGTGAGCCTGAAACTTAATCGGGCTGCCGCTTTAACCTAACCTAACCTAAGGATCAATCTTTATCGGTGGTATGGTGAATTCAACTGAATAAAGATTAAAAAAGTCGTAGCTGAATTTTCGTGAAGGTCCCCAAATCAGTTGTCCTTCAGGAACCATTGCAAGGTCTTCATGTGACCTATTCGTGAAATTGATTCAAGCTTTAGGCAATTAGAGGGGACCAGCATTACATTTGTTCTCTTTGGATCCCTCAAAAATTTGATAATCGCCCAAAAAAGGCTCGTGTCGATTGGACGAAGAAATTGCCTCCAAAAACACGATTACGGTGCTTTGAAATATGTCTGTAAAATCATGACAGGTAATAAATCGTGAATTGACGCGTATGAGCCCAAAAGTAAACAGCAGTCGACTGAATGGTTATTTCAAGATGAACCAAATCGAACAAAAGTTGCTCGCGCGCACGAAGCACTTCCAAGCAAATGATCATCTGTTATTTGGCTTTGCAGTAAGACGAATTATTAAAGCAAGTTGACTTAGTCGAAACAAAATTTTCTTTCATTTTAGGATACACAATTTTAAGGTCAAGTCACTTAACTATAAGACAAAAATGACGCCATTGAAAAGTTTAACGACTTTTGGACAAGGAAAAAAGCTGTTAATAGCAGATAAATGCGTCTTATATGGTAAGCAACATTCGGATTCGACTTTTACGGACATGAACACTTTGGCCTCACAACAATAATTTTTCAGTAGACGATGTGACCACTTCCTCTCAAGTTTCGCATTTGCTCAGAAGCGGATGCTGCACATTTTCAAATATTTTTGGAAGCGTTTCCAGTATTTGCCCTTATTATACCCACCACCATAGAATGGTGATGAGGCGTATAATAAGTTTTTCATTTCCGTGGTTAACATATCGAAAATATTCGATTTCCGACTATATAAAGTATATATATTCTTGATCAGGGAGAAATTCTAAGACGATATAAGCATATGTCCGTCTGTCTGTCTGTCTGTTGTAATCACGCTACAGCCTTCAATAATGGCGCTATCGTCCTGAAATTTGGCACAGATTCGTTTTTGTTTGCAGGCAGGTCAAGTTCGAAGATGGGCTATATCGGTTCAAGTTTTGATATAGTCCCCATATAAACCGATTTCCCGATTTGGGGTCTTGGGCTTATAAAAACCGTAGTTTTTATCCAATTTGCCTGAAATTAAAAATCTAGAGGTACTTGAGGACCATAAAAAGAGTGGATGTGCCGAAAATGGTGCCCATCTCCATATAGACCGATCTCCCGATTTTGCTTCTTGGGCTTCTAGAAACTGTATTTACTATCCGATTTGCCTGAAATTGGAAATCTAGAGGTATTTTGTGACCATAAAGAGGTATGTCGAAAATGGTCCGTATCGGTCCATGTGTTTGGTATAGCCCCCATATAGACCGATCTCACGAGTTTTGCTTCTTGGCCGTCTATAAACTGTATTTTCTATCCGATTTGCTTGAAATTGAAAATCTAGAGGTATTTTAGGACCATAAAGAAGTGTGTCGAAAATCGTAAAGAGGTGTGTCCGTATCGGTTCCATGTTTTGGTATAGTCGTCATATAACCGATCTCCGGATTTTTTATTTTTGCCGGTTCTTTCTATAAACTGTATTTATTTACCCGATTTGGCGGAAATTGAAAATCTAGAGGTATTTTGGAACCCCAAATATGTGTGCCGAAATTGAGGTGTATGGGTCCATTTTTTGTATAACTCCATATAGGACCGATCTCTCGATTTTACTTCTTTGGGGCGTCTAGAGACTATATTTTCTAGACGATTTGCTTGAAATTGAAAATCTAGAGGTATTTTAAGATCACAAATAGGTGTGTCGCAAATGGTGCCTATTGGTCCATATTTTGGTATAGCCCCCATATAGACCGATCTCCCGACTTTATTTCTTGGGCTTCTAGAATCCGTAGTTTTTATCCAAATTGCCGGAAATTAGAAATATAGACGTATCTTAGGATCATAAAGAGGTGTGTCGAAAATGGTCCGTATCGGGTCCATGTTTTGGTATAGCCCCTATATAGACTGATCTCCCGATTTTACTTCTTAGGCTTCTAGAATTCGTAGTTTTCACCCAATTCGTTTGAAAGTGGGGTTCTAGAGGTATTTGAGGAACATTAAGAGGTGGTGAGTATTGGTCCATGTTTTGGTATAGCCCCCATATAGACCTAACTCCCGAATTTATTTCTAGGACTTCTGGAATCGCACTGACCACAAATAAGTCAGCCGAATACGGTGTGTGTCGACCATGTTTTAGTATAGCCTTCGATAAGACCGATCTCCAGATTTAACTCCTTGGGCTCCTAGAAACGGTAGTTTTTATCCGATTTTGCACAAAATATACTGGAATTTTTAGACCCTCAAAATTATGTATCGCATTTATTTTTACCGGTCCATTTGGCAAGGCATCGATATAGACCGATTTAACTTCTTGAGGGTACACCCAAAGAAAAAATATTTTCCTCCGGAATGAAATTTTAGACAAACGAAATTCCCCTTCCGTATAAAGTATTTTCGTTTAGAGCAAACTAATCCGAATTTTTGATAAGCGACTCAACGATTGTCTCTAAAATTTGTGTCAAAAGAAAACTTTGATTGTCTAAGATTGTGTTCCTCAGAAAGAAAATACTTCCTTTAGGCTGTTAGCAGGCGCACTGATCATGAACATATGCTTGAAACTGAAAGTAAAATTTCCAGATTTTACTTATCGTATTGATTTAAATAATGGCGGAAGAAATTTACAGATTTAAGATTTCACTCAAGGCGTTCGTTCACTATATACACGATATGTTTATGATTTCTCCTAAAACTCAAACAAATTTGGTTCTCATAAATCCAGAAATCCGATCTGGTCTTTATTAGGAAGAATCTTTAATTTTTTTTCATCGGGAAGGACGAAGCGTACTGGTAGAAACTGACAAGTAACTCGCTACCACAAGAGTTTTCAAAGTAAACTATTATATTTGATTCATGGTGGTGGGTATTTAAGATTCGGCCAGGCCGAACTTACTGCTGTATATAATTGTTTTTAAATTCGGTATTTATTACAAAATCGGCGAAAATAAATAATATTTCTTATATTATCTCAAGAGAACATTTTGTGAATGTGAAAACAAAGCCCATCTGTAATAGAATATTTCGAGAAAAATTAGCACTGCTGATCTTGTAAATTATCCATAGAATATATTATGAATTTTGGTCCACACTCTTGAAAATAATTCTTTACATTTTGAATTCACATTTTGATCGCATGCTTACAAAGTAAATCATAGATGTTTCTGAAAAAAATGGGACATGTACCTAAACTGTAAAAGTGGTTAGCGGGAAAATTAAACGGTCCCTGAATTTAGTTGTGTTAGGTTCAAACAAGACCTACCTGTTTTGCTTTCTTCAAAGAACATAGCAAGTCATTTTGCTATTATATTCCAGCTTACATGTCCAATTTTTATTGTACGATTGCTTAAAAAATACTTTTACTTCTCTTTACAGGATTATATATAGTATTTATCACAAAACAACTACGCAGTGAGTAGATTGAAGAATTGGACGATATCCACAAACGACTCTGGAGATTGCATTTAGATATATTTGTTTCCAAACATACAAAATTTTTCAGTGCTTAGAAATTATCATAAATAATATTTCTGTATTATCTCAAGAGAACATTTTGTGAAGTGAAAACAAAACCTATCTGTAATAGAATATTTTGGGATGTACATTAAAAGTAATGACCTTCGAATAGTTTCCAATTTTTCCAACTCTTAAAACTCTGCATAATTTTGAGGATGCCAGACCAAATGTATATGTGTTACGAAAACAAGGCTGAAAAGGCTGATACATCCTGAATTTAAGTTTTAGGTTCAAACGAAAACTACCTGTTTTGCTTTCAAAGACATGCTAGACATGCTATTATATTCCATTTACGTATCCACTTTTTATTGCCAGATTACTTAACAAATATTTTTACTTCTCTTTACAGGTATTGAATTGTATTTATTATAAAACAACTACGCAGTGAAGTAGACTTGAGAATTGACGATATCCACACACGACCTCTGGAAGATTGCAATTAATATAATTTGTTCCAAACATACAAAATTTTTTCAAGATTGCAGAAAAATTAATCGATTTTTCTCTAAAACAATTTTGTGGAAAACTAATAGTTTGCAAAAATTTCAGAATTTGCCCCTCATTTCTAACGGCCATATTCAGTGGTTATAACCATTCAAATCGATATCTAATATGCAAATACAACTACATCTGAACTGCTATCGTGTACACGACACGGTTCGGCACTTATACGCATAATATATCCAATCCTCACGATCATAAACAGACATGAAGCATGAATTTTACCTAGCGACGGCCTGTGCGCAACACTCATATTCCTGCAACCAGATGTGGGATTACTTAAAGGCGTTGGTGCCCATGTAAGAAGGAATAAAAAACAACAACAAACCGCGTTCTTTGGCCTTCAATCTCCTTTTGTTTGTATGTTCTTGAAACTCAAGGGGAAACATAAAATTTTACTATGAATTGCCTATTCCACTAACGATGGTTAATATGCGTATAGTGTTAGTGTGTGTGTTTATTTTGCATATGGAAGTGTGGTGAAGTTTGTGATGATGGGTATTGAAGGTAGAGGACCAGTTTAATGAAAGGAGGTGCTATTATTAATCTTAAAGTTTCATCACAAAATTAATGGAATTGAATTAAAATTCTGTTTGATCAAATTTCAATTCAATTAATTTAATTTAAAATTTAAATTAAATTAAATTAGAAATTAAATTAATTAAATTAAATTAAATTAAATTAATAAATTAAATTAAATTAATTAAATTAAATATAAAATTTAAATTAAAGTTAAATTAAATTAATTAAATTAAATTAAATTAAACTAAATTAAATTAAAATTAAAATTAAATTAAAATTAAATTAAATTTAAATTAATTAAATTAAATTTAAATTAAATTAAATTAAAATTAAATTAAATTTAAATTAAATTAAATTAAATTAAATTAAATTAAATTAAATTAAAATTAAAATTAATTAAATTAATTAAATTAAATTAATTAAATTAAAGTTAAATTAAATTAAATTAAAGTTAATTAAATTGGCAAATTAAATTAAATTAAATTAATAAATTAATAAATTAAATTAAATTTAAATTAAACTTAAATTAAATAAACTTAAATTAAATTAAATTAATTAAATTAAATTAAAATTAAATTAATTAAATTAAATTAATTAAATTAAAATTAAATTAATAAATTAATTAAATTAAATTAAATTAAATTAAATTAATTAATTAAATTAATTAAATTAATCTTAAATTAAAATTAATTTAAATTTAAATTAAATTAAATTAAATTAAATTAAATTAAATTAAATTAAATTAAATTAAATTAATTAAATTAAATTAAATTAAATTAATATTAAATTAAATTAAATTAAATTAAATTCAAATTAAATTAAAATTAATTTAAATTAAATTAAATTAAATAAATTAAATTAAATTAAAGTTAAATTAAATTTAAAATTAAGATTAAATTAAATTAAATTAAATAAATTAAATTAAATTAAATTAATTAAATTAAATTAAATTAAATTAAATTAAATTAAAAATTAAGATTAAATTAAATTAAATTAAATTAAATTAAATTAAATTAAATTAAATTAAATTAAGATTAATTAAATTAAATTAAATTAATTAAATTAAATAAATTAAAAATTAAAAAAATTTAAATTAAATTAAATATTAAATTAAATTAAATTAGAATTCCAAAGTGAGGGTGAGGGTGTGAGAAGTGTGGAGTGAGGAGTGTGAGAGAGTGAAATATAAATTAAATAAATTAAATTAAATTAATTAAATTAAATTATAACTTAAATTGAATTAAATTAAGATTAAATTAAAAATTAAATTAAATAAATTCAAATTAAATTAAATTAAATTAAAATTAAATTAAATTAAATTAAATTAAATTAAATTAAATTATAAATTAATGAAATTAAATAAATTAAATTAAATTAATTAAATTAAATTAAATTAAATTAAATTAATTATGTAAATTTAAATTAAATTAAATTAAATATAAATTAAAATTAATTAAATTAAATTTAAATTAAATTTAATTAAATTAAATTTAAATAAATTAAATTAAAATTAAATTAATTAAATTAAATTAATTAAATTAAATGTAATTAAATAAATTAAATTCAAGATTAAATTAAATAAAATTAAATTAAATTAAGATAAATAAGATTAAATTAAATTAAATTAAATTAAATTAAATTTAAAGTTAAATTAAATTAAATTAAATTAAATTAAACTTAAATTAATTAAATTAGAAATTAAATTAAATTAAATTTAATTAAAATTAAATTTAAATTAATTAAATAAATTAAAAATAAATTAAATTAAATTAGAATTAAATTAACATTATAATAATAATTTTTAACAAAATCAAAAAAAAAAATTAAAAACAAGTAATAAGGGCCGTAAAGTTCGGGCCAGGGACCGGATCTTATGTCCTCCCACACACATGGATTGCGTAGAAACTTCTAACGAAAGACTGTCATCCACAATCGAATTAATTGGGTTTGTGGTAATCTTAAAACTTCCTTAACATCGTTTTCTAAATTTGTGAGTTAGGTCCCATACGTGGTATATATTAGAAAAAAGTCAGGTATGCTAACACAATACCAGGATTTCAAGCCAGATCGGATAACTTTGCTTCTCCATAAGCAACCAGAGGTCAAATCTGGGGTTCGGTTTATATGGGGAGTTATATATAATTAATGAACTGATATGAAATCAAATTCCCTGCCTGCAATGGTTGTTAGAGAACCATATACCTGAACATCACGTACCAAATTTCAACCGAATTCGGATGAATTTTGCTCTTCCAAGGTCTCCGGAAGTCGAATCTGGGATCGGTTTTATATGGGCGGCTATATAATAGATTAAATGGACTGATTTTCGACAATTTTTGTCATGGGGTTTGAGGCCATAATATTAACACCGACGTAACCAAAATTTCACGGAATCGGTTGAATATTTGCCTCTTCCACGAGACTCCGGGGTCCAAAATCTGGGGATCGCTTATATGGGGCCGTATATAATTATGGACCGATGTGGACCAATCTTTGCATGGGTGTTTTGAAGGCCAATAATATTAACAAGCCATGGTACCAAAAATTTCAACCGAAATCGGTTGAATTTGCTCTTCCACGAGCTCCGGGGTCAAATCTGGGGATCGGTTTATTATGGGGGAGCTATATATAATTATGACCGAAGTGGACGCAATTTTTTTGCCATGGTTGTTAGAGACGGCATATACAACACCATGTACCAAATTTTCAGACCGAATCGATGCAAAATTTGCTTGTTTTCAGAGGCTCGGGCAGCCGAAATTCGGGGATCGGTTTATATGGGGGCTATATAGTAGATTATGGACCGATGGCGACAACAATTTTGTTGGCGAAGGGTTGTTAGAAGACGCATGTACTAACACCGCCAAATAACGTACAAAAATTTCAGCGGATCGGATGAAATTTGCTTCTCTAGAGGATCGGCAAGCCACAATTTGGCGGGTCCGTTTAATTATGGGGGCCAAGTACGTAAAGTTGGACGGCAATAATGGCGCCATTTGCAATAAGCTAAATCGCAACCTAAACATCAATAACAACTACTTGTGCCAATTTCAAGTCGATACTTTTTCGTTCGAAGTTAGCGTGATTTTCAACACAACGGACGGACGGACGGACATGCTCAGATCGATCAGATTGTCAGGGGCAGGATATATATTATATACTTTATGGGGTCTTTTGAGCAATTATTTCGATTTGTCTACAAAACGGAATGACTAAAGTTAATATACCTCTTCTCATCCTATTTAATTTTTATAACTAACCTAAAAGTTTATATATATATTATCATTAGCCAGTCCTTCTCTTTTCCAATCCTCCCCTTAATCTCTAACACCCTAATTGGTAATTTCCCTTGTAGTTGTCGGTGTATTTTAATATTTTGTCTCTTATTATTTCCACAACTTGAAGATACATCATTTATATATTATACCATGATGAAGCACTAACAACTTATGTACTGTGGAACCATTTTAGGCAAAGGACAAAAACAACCTTTACAGTTATCATAACGGCCATTCCATCCATGTCACTCCAACACTACTCCATCTAGTGTCCCGCATCATCACAAATATTCTATTCTTATGTGTTCTTTTAAACATATAACCTTATTATTCCTGTGGATAGAATATATGTTAAAATAATCAATCTTAATCCATAATATGTTATTTCTTATTTACTAATATTTTGCATTAGTATCCATCTTGAATTATCTATCCTCTCTCAACTATTACATACCGGATATAGGTTTATATAAGTATGTATGTTATAGTTCCTTTCGTGCTCTATTGTCTTCTGTTAAATATTCATATATATATTATGCTTATTGGTTATGTTGTATATCTCTGACCCTAAAGGTAAATAGGTCTTTGTTAAAACTTGCTATTATGTGTATTTGTGATGATGCTGACACTAGTATGAGTTAAGTGTTGGAGGTGAATTGGAGTGTGAATGTGTCTTATTTGTATGGTAATAGTGTGTTTTTGTTTTGCCTAATGAGTTTCGTCACAGTACAAAGTTTTGTGTTCATGACATGTTTTCCAATTTAGTTGAATGTTCTTCAATTGTGGCTTTATGTTAAGCAACACAGCATCCATAATGTTACATACAGCCGCGACAATAGCCAGGGAAATACCATATGATGGGTGGTAGAGATAAAGGAGAGGAATAATAGGAGGGTGGTATGAATGTTTGGAACTTTTAGTTAGTTTTTAGTAAGCCCTTCACCTCATAGATGAGGGTATATTTAATTTGCTCATTTTCCGTTTTTGTAACACATCGAAATATTGCTCAAAAGACCCCAAAATAAAGGTATATATATCTGGGTCGTGGTGGAAGAATTCTGAGTCGAATCTAGCATGTCCGTCCCGTCCGTCCGTGTGTTTGAAATCACGCTAACTTCCGAACGGAAACAAGCTATCGCTTGAAACTTGGCACAAGTAGTTGTTATTGATGTAGGTTGGATAGTATTGCAATGGGCCATATTGGTCCACTTTTACGTATGGCGCCCCATATAAACGGAACTCCCAAATGTGGCTTGCCGATAACTCTAAGAGAAGGCAAATTTCATCCGATCCGGCTGAAAATTTTGTACGTGGGTGTTAGTACAGTGGTCCCTTCTAACAACCTGCAAAATTGTCCACATCGGTCCATAATTATTATAGGCCCCCATATAAACGCGATCCCCCGATTTGGCTTAGCCGGAGCTCTAAGACAGCAAATTTCAATCCGATTTCGCTGAAATTTGTACATGGTGTTGGTATATGGTCTCTAAAGCAACCATGCAAAATTGGTCCACATCGGGTTTCATAATTATATATAGCCCCTGATATAAACGATCCCAGATATTTGACCCCGGGAGCCTCGTGACAGAGCAAAATTCAACCGATATCGTTGAAATTTGGTACATGGTGTTAATGAGTATGGCCTCAAATACACCCATGCAAAGATGTGGTCCACCACTCGCGGTCCATAATTATAGTAGCGGCCCATATAAGCGATCCCCAGATTTGACCCCCGGAGTCTCGTGAAGAGCGAAAAGTCAACCGATGTCGGTTGAATTTTGGAGTAACGTGGTGTGTAATATATGGCCTCAAACCACCCATGCAAAAATTGTGCGAATAGTCGCCATAATTTATATATAGCCCGCCATAGTAAACCGATCCCGCAGAGTTCCGACTTTCCGGAGCACCTTGGAAGAGCAAAAATTCATCCCGATTTGGTTGAAATTTGGTAAGGCGTGATGTTAGTATATGGTCTCTAACAACCATGCCATGGAAGAAAAAAAAAAGAAAAAAAAAAAAAGAGAAAAACAAAAAATAAGGAAAAAAAAAAATAAAAAATTTGATTCTTCAGTTCATAATTATATATAACCCCATAATAAAACCGAACCCCGACTTTTGACCTCTGGTGCCCTTTTCGTGAGAAGCAAAGTTTTTATCCGATCTGGTTTAAAATCTGGGTATGTGTTACATACACTGTTTTTTCTAAATATACTACCACGTATCGGACTAACTTCACATTTGAAGAAAACGATGTTAAAAGAATTTTAAGATACCACAACCCAATTTAATTCGGATTGTGGATGACAGTCTTTCGTAGAAGTTTCTACGCATCCATGGTGGAGGTAACATAAGATTCCGGCCTGGCCGAACTTACCGGCTATTTACTTGTTTTTTTATTTTTTTTTTTTTTGATTTTGTTAAAATCTATTTATACTAATGGTTAAATTTAATTTAATTTAATTTAATTTATTTTAATTTAATTTAATTTAATTTAATTTAATTTAATTTAATTTAATTTAATTTAAGTTTAATTTAATTTAATTTAATTTAATTTATAATTTAATGTTAATTTAATTTAATTTAATTTAATTTAATTTCTAATTTAAAATTTATTTAATTTTTTAATGTTAATTTAATTAATTTTAAATTAATTTAATTTAAGTTTTAATTAATGTTAATTTAATTTAATTTAATTTAATTGAATTTAATTTAATTTAATTTAATTTAAATTTAATTTTAATTTGTAATTTAATTTAATTTAATTTAATTTAATTTAATTTAATTTAATTTAATTTAATTTAATGTGAATTAATTTTAAATTTTAATGTTAATTTAATTTAATTTAATTTAATTTAATTTAATTTAATTTAATTTAATTTAATGTTAATTAATTATATTTAATTTATTTAAATTTAATTTAATTTAATTTAATTTAATTTAATTTGTGAATTTTAATTTATTTAATTTATTTAATTTAATTTAATTTAATTTAATTTAATTTAATTTAATTTAATTTAATTTAATTAACTTTTAATTTAATTTAATTTAATTTAATTTAAATTTAATTTAATTTAATTTAAATTTAATTTAATTTATTTAATTTAATTTAATTTAATTTAATTTAATTTTAATTTAATTTAATTTTAATTTAATTTAATTTAATTTAATTTAATTTTAATTTATTTAATTTAATTTAATTTAATTTATTTAAATTTAATTTAAGTTAATTTCAATTTTAATTTAATCTCTTTAATTTAATTTTAATTTAATTTAATTTAATTTATTTAATTAATTTAAATTTAATTTAATTTATTTAATTTAATTTAAATGTTAATTTAATTAATTTAATTCTAATTTAATTTAATTTAATTTATTAATTTAATTTAATTTAATTTAATTCTAATATTAATTTAATTTAATTTAATTTAATTTAATTTAATTTAATTTAATAATATTAATTTAATTTAATTTAATTTAATTTAATTTAATTTAATTAATAATTTATTTAATTTTAAATTATAATTTAATTTAAATAATTTAATTTAAATTATTTAATTTAATTTAATTTAATTTAAATTTAAATTTAATTTAATTTAAATTTAATTCTAATTTAATTTAATTTAATTTAATTTAATTTAATTTAAAACTTTAAATTTAAATTTAATTTATTTAATCTTAATTTAATTTATTTAATTTAATGTTAATTTAATTTAATTTAATTTAATTTTAATTTAATTTATTTAAGTTTAATTTAATTTATTTAATTTAAAATTTAATTTAATTTAAATTTAATTTAAATTTAATTTAATTGTAATTTAATTTTAATTTAATTATAAATTTAATTTAATTAATTTAAATTTAAATTTAATTAATTTAATTTAAATTTAAATTTAATTAATTAATTTAAATTTAATTTAATTTAATTTAATTTAATTTAATTTAATGTTAAATTTAATTTAATTTTAATTTAATTTATTTAATTTAATTTAATTATGTTTAATTTAATTTAATTTAATTTAATTTAATTTAATTTAATTTAATTAATTAATTTAATTTAAATTTAATTAATTAATTTAATTAATTTAATTTTATTTTAATTTAATTTTAATTTAATTTGTTAATTTAATTTAATTTAAATTAAATTAAATTGAATTGAATTTGGACAACAGAATTTATTCAATTCATTAATTTGATGAACTTTAAGTAATAATAGCACCTCTTTCATAACTAGGTCCTCGTACACTCAATAACCATCATCACAACTTCACCACACTTCCATATCAAATAACACACACCATACTATACGCATCAATTTAACATCTGTTAGTGGATCAGGCAATGTTTCCTAGAAAATTTTATCGTTTCCCTTGAGTTTCAAAAGAATACAACAAAAGGAAGATGAAGGCGCAGAGGTGTTTTTGTTTGTTTGTTTTTTATTCTACAGGGGTCAGCCATATCGTCTCAAATCCCACATCTGGTTGAGAATATGAGTTGTTGGGCACAGGGTTCGCTAGTAAATTAATGCTCATGTTGTTATGTGTGGAGATTTGGTATATTATGCGTATAAGATGCCGACGTGTTAGATAACGATACGCAGTTTCAAGCTGATAGTCTTTGTTATTTGCATATTAGAATAATCGCACCTTTGAAATATGGGTTTATAACACTGATATGGCGTTTAGAATCTGAAAAGGAAAATTGAAAATTTTGGCAAAGCTATTAGTTTGGCACAAAATTGTAGAGAGAAATCGATTTAAGTTTTTTGCTAACTGAAAAATTTTGTAATGTTTTTGGCAACAAATATATAATCGCAATCTCCAGAGTCGTTGTGGTATCGTCCAATTCTTCAATCTAAACTCACTGCGGTAGTTGTTTATAATAAATACAATTCTACCTGTAAGGAGAAGTAAAAATTTTGTTTAAGTAATCCTGGCAATAAAAAATTGGAATACGTCAAATGGAATATACATAGCAAAATGGCTTGCTATGTCTGTGAAAGAAAGCAAAACAGGTAGTCTTCCGTCGATTGAACTAAAACTTAAATTCAGGATAAATATGCAGCATTTCTTCATTACTTTCGTAACGCATATACATTCTGGTCTGCAATCCATCAAAAGTATGGCAGTGTTTAAAGAGTTGGAAAAATTGGAAAATATTCGAAGGCCATTATTGTTATGACATCCAAAATATTCTATTACAAGATAGGCTTGTTTTTCACTTCAACAAAAAGTTCTTTGAAATAATATATCAATAATTATTCGCCGATTTTTGTAATAAATACCGAATTTAAAATAAGGCAATACTTGAAAACTTCCCAAAAAATATTTGAAAGTTGTGGTCCATACGCTTCTGAGCAAATGCGAACTTGAGAAGGAAGTGGTCACATCGTCTACTGAAAACATTATTGCGTGAGGGCCAAATGTTCATGTCCATAAAAGACGAATCCGAATTTTGCTTTTGCTTTTGTCCAAAAGTCGATACATTTTCAATGACGTCATTTTGTCTTATGAGTTAAGTGACCAG
>PGFW01047917.1:0-18036 GCA_003123925.1 Haematobia irritans | reverse complement strand
ACTTCTATAAAAAGCACAATCGACACCATACACTTCCAATGTGCTATACTTCTACAGTACGACCGTTTTATAAAAAAAAATAAATTTTAAATTAAGGCTGGTAGCGGTCGAAGGAATATATCAATTCAAACACTCTTTGTGTTTGCTGTGCGATTTACCTTCCAAATGCAAAAATGGAAGGTAATGTGCGATTTACCTTCCAAATGCAAAAATGGATAATGTGGATAAAATATTGGGTTATCTACTTCCACATGACACCCACGAACCACATTCTTTTTTTTCTGCAAAAATAATACACATAACAGGTTGGCTGATAAGTCCCCGGTCTAACAAAGAAAAACACATTTTTTTGTCAAAATTCGTTTTTATTATTCAACATAGTTCCCTTCAAGAGCGATACAACGATTATAACGACCTTCCAATTTTTTGATACCATTTTGGTAGTACTCCTTCGGTTTTGCCTCAAAATAGGCCTCAGTTTCGGCGATCACCTCTTCATTGCAGCCAAAATTTTTCCCTGCGAGCATCCTTTTGAGGTCTGAGAACAAAAAAAGTCGCTGGGGCCAGATCTGTAGAGTACGGTGGGTGGGGAAGCAATTCGAAGACCAATTCATGAATTTTTGCCATCGTTCTCAATGACTTGTGGCACGGTCCGTTGTCTTGGTGGAACAACACTTTTTTCTTCTTCATATGGGGCCGTTTTGCCGCGATTTCGATCTTCAAACGCTCCAATAACGCCATATAATAGTCACTGTTGATGGTTTTTCCCTTCTCAAGATAATCGATAAAAATTATTCCATGCGCATCCCAAAAAAACAGAGGCCATTACTTTGCCAGCGGACTTTTGAGTCTTTCCACGCTTCGGAGACGGTTCACCGGTCGCTGTCCACTCAGCCGACTGTCGATTGGACTCAGGAGTGTAGTGATGGAGCCATGTTTCATCCATTGTCACATATCGACGGAAAAACTCGGGTGTATTACGAGTTAGCAGCTGCAAACACCGCTCAAAATCATCAACACGTTTTTGTTTTTGGTCAAATGTGAGCTCACACGGCACCCATTTTGCACAGAGCTTCCGCATATCAAAATATCGATGTATGATATGACCAACATGTTCCTTTGCTATCTTTAAGGTCTCTGCTATCTCGATCAACTTCATTTTACGGTCATTCAAAATCATTTTGTGGATTTTTTTGATGTTTTCGTCGGTAACCACCTCTCTTTCGGGCGCTCCACTGCGTTTCACGCTCCTCCGCTGCTCATTCACCACGCTTGAATTTTGCATACCAATCAATTATTGTTGATTTCCCTGGAGCAGAGTCCGGAAACTCGTCAAGCCAAGTTTTTGCTTCCACCGTATTTTTCCCTTCAGAAAACAGTATTTTATCAAAACACGAAATTCCTTTTTTTTCCATTTTTTTCACAATAACAAAAGTTGCTTCACAAAAGACGCTCTATCTCACAAACTAATTGACTTACAGACGTCAAATTTTGACACGAATCATTTGAAGGTAGGTACTATGTAAAAATAATATGCATTTAATACTAGCGACGCCATCTATGTGTCAGACCGGGGACTTATCAGCCAACCTGTTACATGTACATTTCGCAGAAAAAAACTGCCAGCCTTTATAGGAAAAATTAACTGCCTAAAATTTTCAAAATTTATAAGCCGACTTCTTAAAATTTTTGTAAGCAAATCCGATACCTTCGTCATGCATGACTAAAACACTTCCATGGTCATAATGATTCAGTGTCGCCCATTTTGATAATGCGTGAAACCACTTACGGCTTGGACTCAGCTATAGAAAGAAATACCTTGTGCCTAAAACAGCTTCCTTTGAAAATACAGAAATTCAGTACTTGTTTTTATAAAAATGGACTTGTTCGAATAAGTGTGTCAGTTTTTTAAAATCCGACTCATCTCGACTTTCTGATGTTTTTTTTGACAATCGATTCAATTTAATTACTCGACTTTAAAGTGTTTAAATTTTGTGATTCTGATCACAATCTTTCAACAGGCACCACTATACCTACGGTTGTTTTTGTCTGCTGAAACCTGATGAACCGCCATTTGCTTTTGGTGAAGTGTAAGCGGTGCTTGGAGTGTGCGAACGTTTGCATGAAAATTAACAAAATCGTAGGCATTTCTAAAGGATCAAGCGTCCATCCTAGAAATCATGTTGAACGACCCTTGTGTCTCACATTATTGCGATGGACTCTCTGAGATAGAGAAATACAATTTATATCATCCGCCCGTTGGGAGGAGTACTCTAGGTTATAACTCGTGAATAGAGAATCGCGTTTTGCGGATATAACCTATTGCTGTTGAGAGACATTAATACCTGCTCACTAAGAGCTTTAGTATTTTTCTCCTAGATAGGAACGAATGGTATACGGCAGAACCAATTTATAACTCCACATTTTGCATTAATGGACGAGAATTTCACTATCCACACTTATGGCGTGATTAAAGCCATTCGCCAGAACTTGTCATTAACGTTACTGGGTCTGGGTACAGACCACCATCCTATAATTCTCATCATTGACCGATCTAACCGATTTCAATTACCTCTGAACGTCGGGCGTTTTATTAATCTAAAAGTAAAACCGTTTCAGATACTAAACTTATCACCGCTTAATAATTCGGTATAGTACACAGAAAAAATATTTTTTGTATTCAATCAAGAAATTAATTGATCCAAATAATGTTTAAATGAAATTTAATCGATCACAGAAACTATAGTATTCATCATCAAAGTCAATTAAAAAGTTAACTGATAAATTAAAAAAAAAAAATAACTAATGATTGATTTTCCTTTTTATTAAATAATTAGTAGAATTAATAAAATTTTTTATAGAAATAAAATTTTTACAATATTTTCTAAAAAATAAAATTTTGACAAAATTCAATAAAGAACATATTGACAAAATTTCATTAGAAATAAAATTTTTGACAAAATTTTCTATAGAAAAAAATTTACAATTTTCTATTAAAATAAAATTTGACAAAATTTTTTATAAAATATGAAAATTTATACAAAATATTCTATAGAAATAAAAATTTTTGACAACATTTTCTGTAGAAGTAAAAATTTTGACAAAACTTTCATATAGATAGTAAAATTTTGACAAAATTTTCTATAGAAATAAAATTGTTAATTGTTAAAATTCCTAAAAAACATAAAATTTAGACAAAATTTCCTTAAAAATATAAAATTTTGACAAAATTTTCTATAAAAATAAAATTTCGACAAAATTTTCTATAGAAATAAAATTTTGACAAAGTTTTCTATAGAAATAAAATTTGACAACATTTTCTATAGAAATAAAATATTTGACAACATTTTTTATAGAAATAAAATATTTGACAAAAATTTCTGTAGAAGTAAAATTTTGACAAAACTTTCTATAGAAGTAAAATTTTGACAAAATTTTCTATAGAAATAAAAATTTTGACAAAATTTTTCTATTAGAAAAATAAAATTTTGACAAAATTTTCTATAGAAGTAAAATTTTGACAAAATTTTCTATAGAAATAAAATTTTGACAAAATTTTCTATAGAAATAAAATTGTTAATTGTTAATTGTTAAAATTTCCTAAAAAAATAAAATTTAGACAAAATTTCCTATAAAAATAAAATTTTGACAAAATTTTCTATAAAAAAGTAACATTTTTGACAAAATTTTCTATAGAAATAAAATTTTGACAAAATTTTCTATAGAAATAAAATATTTGACAACATTTTCTATAGAAATAAAATATTTGACAACATTTTTTATAGAAATAAAATATTTGACAAAAATTTCTGTAGAAGTAAAATTTTGACAAAAACTTTCTATAGAAGAAAATTTTGACAAAATTTCTATGAAAAAATTTTGACAAAATTTTCTATAGAAATAAAATTGTTAATTGTTAAAATTTCCTAAAAAAATAAAATTTAGACAAAATTTCCTAAAAAAATAAAATTTAGAGAAAATATTTCCTATAAAAAATAAAATTTTGACAAAATTTTCTAATAAAAATATAAAATTATTGACAAAATTTTCTAATAAAAATAAAGTTTTGACAAAAATTTTCTGTAGAAATAAAATATTTTTGAAAACATCTTCTATAGAAATAAAATATAGGACAAAAATTTCTGCTAGAAATAAAAATTTTGGACCAAAATTTTGCTATAGAAATAAAATCATTTGACAAAATTTTCTATAGAAGTTAACATCTTTTGACAAAATTTCTCTAAAGAAGTTAAAATTTGACAAATTTTCATGTAGAAATGAAAATTTTGACGAAAATTTTCTATAGAAAATAAAAATTGTGACAAAATTTTCATAGCAAATAAAATTTTGCACAAATTTTTCTGTAGAAATAAAATTTTCTATAAACACAAAATTTTGACAAAATTTTCTATGCGCTAGCAAAATTTGATACGCTGCTCTCTTGCTTGACGGCCATTTAGGACAACTGAAGCATCTGAATTCCAAAATCAAATTAGTGAGCATACATTCTACACAACACACACCTTCCAAAATGCCAAGGGGCCTGTTCAGGTTTTTTAAAATGCAAAATTGAAAAAAGTACGTCAACAGTTTTATCATGTGACCAACATTTTGAACCGCTATCACCCGCTATAAAAATTGTGATTAAAATTTTCTTATAGAAATAAATATTTTGAACAAAATTTTCTGTTTAGAAATAAAAATAGAAACAAAAAACATTTTAATTCCAAGAACAAACAATTTCGAGAAGCTAGTTTTTGTTTAAATTTCGTAGATTGTTGGTAAAATTTTGGTAGTATTTTTATTTTTGCACGAGTGACCACCTGTGAGAGAGTGTAAATCCTACCATAAATTCTTCGTGGCGGCCACGAGCAGTGAAAAAGCACCCAACTAGACAAAAAAAAAAAAATTCGTGTCAGCAGTCTAACATATATTACCTGATCATGATTGTCCATCCACGATCAAGTCCAGCTCGCGTATATAGCAACTCACCTTGCAGCCTAAGTATCACTTTTCTGTCAGTATAGAACATCTTCGCCTTTCGGTTAACTTCGCATTGCTGCAAGTCCACGGTTTCGAGTTGCTCACGAACGCACAGAAAACCTTTTGTCGATTACCAAAAACACCGCCGCTCCTTAAAATGTATGACATTTGCGATTGATGTTCGTGGCTGACCCACCTCGGAGGGCATTTCACACTGTCGAAAATTTTCGTCTGCCCAGCTAATCACCTGAGTAGCTCATCAGCAACAAGCCAGCGCCTTATTATTAGAAATCCTGCGTGATATTATTAATCTAAAAAAACAAGAATTTAATAAACTGACCGTCCACTCAGCTCCTGTTTGCATGTTTCTCAGAGATCGCAGCCGCAGACACCTCTTATTCCACAGCCGGTTGCGACGCGGGAAAAAATCAGATACAACTATGCTCGGATCACCCGTAGGATATCCCCGAGATGCTACTAGATTCTTAAGAATACATTACTGCTAGAAGCTACTAAATACGTTTGTTGCACTAAATCAGCATACATCGCATGGTTGTGAGATATCGGCGTACTTATTACGCCCACCCCCCTATGCCACGCCAGCCTCCCGGACGCGATCCGAAGTTTCGGGTTATTCGGCAACTGTTTAAACTGTCTAGTCTGCGCACAACGCTAACACAACAAGACCACTGCATTCACTATTTCCTTGTGTCCCCCATAGCCACAGATGTTAGAAGATTCAGAAAATTACTATGCTTTCCGTCTTAATCAATGAGAATCGTGTTAAAGATATGCCGCTAACATTTGCGTATTAACACACACATACACATATAGACCACCAACTCAAGACGACCAGACCCAAAACAGTACAAAAGTGGAAAACGATATAGTCTATTTTTTGTGGTTTCTCTTTCAGCTTTGGTTTTAAGCATTATTTCTTTATGGCGCATTAATTTTTATCAGTTTTACTACTCCGCAATATTTCCAGAAACAACAAACATCAGTCAAACGACGCTACAACAAGCAAAAAACAATCAGCAGCCGCAGCAACCACACCATCAGATCACAGCACAACAGCACCAGCAGCCAATGTGCATAACATTCTGTCTACATGAACAACAAACGACATTGAATTGTATATCCTCGATTCGATAGTCGCAGTAGGTGGTGACTCTATCATAGACAGAGCAGACACAGGAATGTGGCTAGGCGAATTTTACGAACATCATTCGCGTAACTAATTTCAACATTAATCCCCAGAACAACAGATTACGATTCCAATTTGTGGCTATTTGATAGTTAGCTCAAGTCATGATATCAATGATTACACCGGATTATCCGTAATAAACGTATAGATATGCCAGTTCTAGAGGAAATATGGTCTGGTCCAGGGTCATGCATCTCTGATTACCGAGAACAATTGCTCCAAAAATATGATTCGTCCAATGGTGCTGGGAAGTGTTTCGCGGCAGTGGTCGGTAGTAATGAGAGTGTTACGAATTAAATGAAGAAATTGCCAGCATCAGCAAACAAGAATGATTCGAACAAAATAAATACGAACAAATAGGTTTGACCGTACAACAACAACAGCCCAGCAGCAACAACAACAAACAACAGGACGTGCATGGATAATAAATTGCAAGTGCTCTAATAATTTAATTACCATCTACCGTTATGTGGAAGAGATATTAGTCGGTAATTCGGTATTCGGTCTTTGTGATTCTGCGTGATGATTTGAACAGGCTGCAACAACAACAACACCACCGGCCCATGTTACCAGTGTTTAGATCTACATTAATAACTACCAACATTCTGATAGCATATGTCTGTCATAATGAGTGTATATCTTAGGATCCTATATATGCCACGCAAACATAAACACAGCACCATTCAGAATCTGCGCAGGCGCAACGCACAACACCACAACAACAGCCAGCCACAACGCATCAACAATCACCCCGTAGGCCCCCCCCACCACCACCTGCCACCGCAACCACGCAAGACCGTCCACAGTTACACAAAACACACAAAAACTACTACATCTCAAAACGTCACTTGAAAAACACATTCCCGGCCGTGCTGAATTCAGTTGAAATTACAGAGGCCATGAAAGAAATACGTTCAGCTATTACAAATGAAGCAAAAACTCAACCAGAGAAATTGAAATTTTGTGAGAAGTTCTACCTCCAGATCCAGACATCTCCTCTAATATGGGTACCACGTAAAAATTACCGGATGATTGTAAATGTTTCATTTGGATGCTGAAAGGTTGGTGGGTTCGGTGCAATGGATTCCAATTAAAAACCCATGTGAAGATGAGAACCAATACTGATTTAGAACAGATCGCTTTGTGGCGTCAACAACGATCATGATGAGCAGGGATTTCTTTGCATGATAAAGTGTAAGCTTGAAAATTGTGAACTAATTGTCACTTGTCCCTTATCTCAAATATATGAGATACCCCTAAATATCTATAACAGAATAAAATTTCACGAAAATTATCCAATTTAAAAACTTAATTCAGTATTTAACAAGGTATATTACGAATGTAGTTCGGCCAGGCCGAATCTTATGTACCCTCCACCATGGCAATTGAGTACAAACCTTCTACTAAAGACTGTGATCCCACAATCGAATTACTTTGAACGTTGTGGTAATATACTTACCGATGGCAACGGTATCTTGAATGAACCTCTTAACATTCGTCTTCTAAAGTAAGTTCGTCCTTTCACAGTGGTTTATATTTGACAAAAACACAGATTTGAGGGCGTATATATTCCAGTATTTGACGGTATATACCAGCAGAAAGTCTATAAATAATTACGAACCAACATTGAACTTTTGCGCCGCGGTAATTAAAAGAGCCAGAATTTTGTACAAGTGTGACTTGCTGCGCGTTCAGTTTTATCTACGTGTATATATACAACTATAGATCACGATATGGACCAAGTTTTGGCAATGGTTATTATCGTACCACATAGTAGCAAAATGTTCCAAATTTTCAACCGGATCGGTTTAATGAATTTTGCTCTCCAAGAGCCTCGGAGGTCAAATCTGGGAATCGGTTTATGTGGGGGCTATATATAATTTTATGGACCGATATTTCCAATTTTTGCATTGCTGTTAGAGGACCATTATTACTAACACCACGTACCAAATTTCACCGGGATCGAATGATTCTGAATGAAAGTTGCTCCTCAAGTAGGCGCTCCGGAGGTCAAATCTCGGGATCTGATTTATTATGGGGCCTACATATAATTATGCGACCGATATGACAGTTTTTGCATGGTAGTTAGACATCATATTTACTAACATCCACGTACCAATTTCAATCCGGAATCGATGTGTTTAACAAACGGAAAAATGACAAAGTTAATATACCACCCCCTGCCCCCTTCCGGACTCCCTGTCCCGGGAAGCTGGTTGTAGTTGCCTTGACGTAGGTTTCGTTCGATCCATACCACACAGTCAAAACTTCTTTTCAAACATCGTCGCTGTACAGCCTCCGGTGGGATCGCGCTTTGTCCGTTCGTATTTTGTTTATTCATCGCGATTTTGGAGTCGACTACTTCTTGTAAGTCGACAGTCCCGGCCTCGTTTTTGCATCGATGCACAGGTTTTCGTAGACGATTACACCCAGCTTATATTGCGGTGCATCTCGGCGAGAGAGAGCGTTTAGGGTTTCGCCCTTGGAACTACCGGCAACTCTCTTTGTCGTCTCAGCGGCTCCGGCTTTTCGATTTCCCCCCGATCCAGACTTCCTCGCTGTCGACAAACGTTCCCGCAAAACACTTTAATTTACATTTGTTAAACGGTTGATTTGGCAACTTTTTAGCGAATTTGCCAGCTTGCGCTGAGAGTAGCCTCGGATTTTCGGCGATGCTTGCGAGCAAAATTTTTGATTACGCTGCCCCTCTTCTGCTTTGGACGGCATTTTGACAACTTGAAGAGTGAATTCCAAAATCAAAATAAGGGAGCAACATTCTACACACACACACCTTCCAAAATGAGGGGGTGTTCAGGTTTTTTTTAAATGCTCAAAAAATTTGCCAAGATAATACGTCAAGTTTATACTGATAATTTATGACCGTATTTCACCCTTATATTCAATTAAAAATCTTTAGTTGATTCAACAATTTTTTTTAACTTAAACAAAAATCAATTCATAAAAATTACTTAGTAATCAAATTAACATTTTAATTGGATTCAATTAAAGAATTAATTGACTTTCAATTAATTTTTTTTAATTGATACTATCATTCTCTGTGAAGTTGAAACGTTTCAATTAAAAATTTATTTCGTCAAATTAATTCCGTTGGTTTGAACACAAAAATATTTTTTGTGCTGTATAGGTTTCTTGAATTATTAATGGAAATTCTTATGAGCGACATATCGAAGTCCGTTTGGCTGTTTGTTGTTAATCACCTTCCACAGCCATGAATAATGGAAGCTATCATGCCTTGAACTTTCTGCACAAACTTCAGTCTTTTGTCTGCAGGTCAAGTTCGAAGGCGGGCTCTATCGGTCCAATATTTATATAATCCCCATACAAACGGGGACCGATTTTGGTTCCTGAGTGTCTTGACACCTCAATTTTTATCCGATTTGATGGAATTTTAGATCTACAGGTATTTAAGGCCCTTAAATAAGTGTGCCGAATATATGTACTGTTGTTATAGCACCTCGTTTCAAGGGTTTGTATTAGCTCGCCCATTATTAGCCTGATCTCTCGATTTGACTTCTTTACGCTTTTTACAAACCCCTATATTTATCCGATTTTGCCTGATATACAAAATCTAGAGGTATTTTAGGGTCCCATAACTAAGTGCGAGATGGTGCATATCAGTCCATAGTTTCGGCATAACCCCCCATGTAGCTGATCCTTCCGCTTTGAATTTCTTTGCCTTCTTAGATACCGCAATTTTTATCGATTTACCTTGAAATGAACGATCTTGGAGGAATTTTGGGTCACCACATTAAATTTCCGAATATGGTGTGTAGCGCATCCCATACATTAAGGTACACACAAAAATTTTTTTTTCTGATTCCAATCACGAAATTAATTGATCCAATTAGATTTTTTAAATTGGAATATGTCCTTCAGTCACAGAAGATGATAGGTAATCAATTAAAAAAATTAATTGACAGTCAATTAAAAAATTAAATTGATCCAATTTAAATATTTAATTGATACTATTAAATTTTGTGTGATTGATTTTTGTTTCAATTAAAAATTGTTGAATCAATTAAAATTTTAAATTGAAATTTTTTTAAAATCAATTAAGATTTAATTGGAAAATTTTCGGTTCGAAATTTTTTCTGTGTATAGTCCCTATCTTTCCATTTTTGACAATTTCCAGTTTTGGTATATAAGTTGCTTGACAGTATCTGTCATCAGAATCACCTGAAATTCTATATATTTTAAGAAATCGCTACGACGCGAAGAGTTTATCAAAGGAAACCAATATATATTTGTTTCTGGTGGAAAGCATTTAAGATTCGGCCCGGCCGCCAACTTAATGGCACGTTTGTCTTGTATTAGAAATAAATCAAATAAATAAGAATAAATAATAAGTAATAAGTTCCAGTGTTTTCACAGATCAGGCCTACGCTTTTCATGCTCGTAAACAGTTGCTCAAAACTTTACCAATGAATACAAAAAAATACGACAACAGTCTATCAAAAGGTTTCTTGCGTTCAAAACCACAGACTATTGAGAAATCAAAAAAATAATTTATTCTAATTTTAGAAGCAAGTATGAATTTTTCAGTCTTCAATAATTGCTTCCTTGTGCGTGTGTGTTGTGGTTTGAGGCTCTTGGTGGCTAATAATAAAAAGTTGGCATTTTTAATAACATGAATAATTAATTGAAAGCATTGCACAGAGTTTTGATATTGTAGTAATGATTTACACAAATTAAACGAATAAAACATTTAAAGTTCTTAGTTTTGGAAAATTCAAATTACAAATAAAAATTGTCAAAATAAATTAAAATTCAGCAGTCTTTAAAAATCGATCAGGGTAGGTGCGAGTCTTAATTTGCATCTGCGTGCGATTATATTTTAAAACAGGCGGGCTGAAGTTAAATGAGACCGTTAATTGCCTATAGGGATTTTTTCAAAGTACATAGTTTTAAAGGAGTCGTGTTGAATTGAAACCTCCTCCCCGATTTAAATTACAACCAATTGGGATATCTATTTTTTTTACAAGGGAATTTCCCAAAAAATTTCAATTAAACCCGGCATATTTGAGTTTTCATAATGCTCAAGTTTTCTCGTTTTTCGTTTTCGTGCATTATAACAGACAGATTACGTCATGTCTTAGAATTTCCTCGCATACAAGAATATATTCTTTTGTATAAAATCAGAAATCGATATTTCGAGTTGCTACAAACAGAATATCAAAACTTATTATTTCCATCCTATGGTGTGGGTTACAAAAATCGGGACAGGTCCAACAATTTCAAGCAAATCATAAAATATACCTTAAATGTATTTTGAGAAGCTTCAGATATTTTGGGGTCCTCAGATTGCGCGAAGTTACTTTTATTTTCCTTGTCCTGATTTCATATGTAACCATTATGTTGAAAATAAAAATGTTCATTCATGAAACTTTAATGTTTTTGAAATGGAAAAACTGCAATAAATAAAGCTCGAATATCACAGATTTGATTTTCTGTGGTGACTCTATGGATGGGTCCATAATCTTATATTTCCCATGCCCCTCATGATGATTGAATCTATCGTTGGGAATATGCACGTATGCTCAAAAACAGATTTGCCTTCTTATCCAGTATATTATATTTTTTACGACTTGATATAGCTCTTTACACCCAAAGAAATTTGTTGCGTGGACGGCCTATCAGTAAAAAGTCTGCTTGGGACGCAGAAATTCTGTTTGAAACAAGGAAAGCAGTTATTGTGCTCTGAATTAACAAAAATCTCTGTTATTTTATACCCTCCACCATTAGGGGGTATTATTAACTTAGTCATTTCCGTTTATAACACATCGAAATATTGCTCTTGACCCCATTTACGTATATATTTCTCGGTCTGTTGGTAAAATTTCTGAGTTCCAATCTAGTGGGTCCGTCCGTCCGTACGTCTGTTGAAATCACCGCGAACTTCGAATGAAACAGGCAAAAATCGATCTGAAAGTTGGCACAAGTAGTTTCAATTTGATGTAAGGTCGGAGGAATGGTATTGCAAATCGCGGGACATATGACGGACTACTTTTTACGTATACCCATATAAATTATATTTAGCCGATCTCCAAGATATGATTTCCTGCGCTTTCCTGCCAGGGGCAAATTTTCATCCGTAACAGCCAACAATTGACTGCTGCTTATTTAGCAGACTTTTTATACCCACTACCATAGAATGGGGAGGGGGTTATAATTAAGTTTGTCATTCCGTTGTAAACACATCGAAATATCGATTTCCGACTATATAAAGTTATATTATTCTCTGATCATGGGAGAAATTCACGTTTTTCTTAAGACATATAACGATGTTCCCGATCTGTCTGTTGTAATCACGCCTATAGTTCTTCAATAGATGACAGCAATTCCGTGCTGGAAATTTATGCATCCAAAACTCTGGTCTTTTGTCTGGCAGGCAGCGTTCTAAGTCGAAGATCGGCTATAATCGGCGTCGCAGGTTCTTTGATATGTCCCCTATAAACCGCCTCCCGATTTGGGGTCGGTCTTGGGTATAGGAAATACGAAGTTTTATCCAATTGCCTGAATTTTAAATCTAAAATGACCATAAAAGAGGCCAAAAGAACCCAGTTGGCATTAGCCCCATATAGACCGATCTCCCGATTTTACTCTTTGGGCTTATAGAAACCGCAGTTTTTCTATTCATACATGGAAATCTAGAGTTTGTAGCGCACCACAATACGTGGTCCAAAAGACCCAGAGCCCAAAAAACGGACCCAGAAAACCGGGGGGGAAGAGGCGATTGTCTGGAAATTGAAATCTTAGAGCGTTATTTTAGGACCATCAAAGAGTGTGCCGAAAATTGGTTGAGTATCGGTCCATATTTTTGGTATAAGCCCCCATATAGACCGATTTCCTTCATTTTCTTCTTCGGGCTTCATAAAATCCAAGTTTTTATCCTATTTGCCTGAAAATCTGGAAATCTTGGAGGTATTCTTATCGGGTCATAAGAGGCTGTGCTCGAAAACGGTGGAGTTATCGGTCCATTAATTTTTAGTATTAGCCCCCATAAGGACGAATCTCCCGCATTTAACTTCCTTGGGTTTCTAGAAACCGTATTTATCTGATTTGCCGAAATTGTAAATTATTCTGGTATTTTAGGCCTCACAAAACCGTGTATCGGATTAAGTTTTATCGGTTCCATTTGCAATTGCCTCCATATAGACCCGACTTCACTTCTTGAAGGGTGATAGAAGCCGCACTGTTTCATAAAAATTGCTCTGAACTCATGTAAAATTTCCAGATTTTACTTCTTACAGATTAAGATTTCAAATCAAGACGTTAATTTATATAATTTTCTTGCCACCCACTTACAAGAGATGTTAATGATTCCTCTAAAACTCAAAACAAAAATGTTCTTAAAATCCAGAATCTGATATAGTCCTCATTAGGTGAAATCTTTAAATTTATCTTCGGGAAGACTTGAGGACACTCCTGAAATTTCAAAGCGGACAACCCATAATTATTTGGTTCATGGTGGGTGCGTATTTAAGATTCGGCCGGCCGAACTTAGTGCTTGTATTATACTTGTTATTCTATTAGTGTAGATACTTGTCATTTAAAATAATTCTCATATTTCATTTTCTTATTTATTTTGTTTCTTTCGTTTCAGAACAATCTTGGCCGAAACTTCACGCATTTGGGTCAGGGTTTAAATATCAGAAGTGACATTCCACCAATCCACTCTCGGAGTATGCTTAAAGCGCGGCATGTTAAAACCCGCAATTTTCATCGGCCACAATACGTCAAGGCATTGGTACATCATTAACCCCAAATTCACCTGAACATTGCCAAATGGTTGGTGGTACGGAAATACCAATGACAACACCAGAAAAGATAACCTATACAAAAAGTTCCAACGCGGCTTCAATATAAATCACTTAAGGATTCTGCCAACAGTGATTAAGAAAAGCAAAATCACGCTAACAAAGAGGGCTAAGCTTTTCGCACATCGTTTTGCCGTAAAAGGACTCATTTGTTGCAATGGAATTTCGTTTGAAAATTCTCACCAAACTTGGAAATAGAAAAAATATATTCCCTTTTCAAATGCAATAAATTTAAGCACATTTATTTTTCTAGCTACTCCTTTTTGTGTCTTATCTTCAATTTAATTGTTCTTTTAAATTTATAAGCCGACTTCTTAAAATTTTTGTAAGCAAATCCGATACCTTCGTCATGCATGACTAAAACACTTCCATGGTCATAATGATTCAGTGTCGCCCATTTTGATAATGCGTGAAACCACTTACGGCTTGGACTCAGCTATAGAAAGAAATACCTTGTGCTAAACAGCTTCCTTTGAAAATACAGAAATTCAGTACTTGTTTTATAAAAATGGACTTGTTCGAATAAGTGTGTCAGTTTTAAAATCCGACTCATCGACTTCTGATGTTTTTGACAATCGATTCAATTTAATTACTCGACTTTAAAGTGTTTAAATTTTGTGATTCTGATCACAATCTTTCAACAGGCACCACTATACCTACGGTTGTTTTTGTCTGCTGAAACCTGATGAACCGCCATTTGCTTTTGGTGAAGTGTAAGCGGTGCTTGGAGTGTGCGAACGTTTGCATGAAAATTTCACATTATTGCGATGGACTTGCTGAGATAGAGAAATACAATTTATATCATCCGCCCGTTGGGAGGAGTACTCTAGGTTATAACTCGTGAATAGAGAATCGCGTTTTGCGGATATAACCTATTGCTGTTGAGAGACATTAATACCTGCTCACTAAGAGCTTTAGTATTTTCTCCTAGATAGGAACCGAATGGTATAGGCAGAACCAATTTATAACTCCACATTTTGCATTAATGGACGAGAATTTCACTATCACACTTATGGGTGATTAAAGCCATTCGCCAGAATTGTCATTAACGTTACTGGGTCTGGGTACAGACCACCATCCTATAATTCTCATCATTGACCGATCTAACGATTTCATTACCTCTGAACGTCGGGCGTTTATTAATCTAAAGTAAACCGTTTCAGATACTAAACTTATCACCGCTTAATAATTCGGTATAGTACACAGAAAAAATATTTTTTGTATTCAATCAGAATTAATTGATCCAAATAATGTTTAAATGAAATTTAACTCGATTCACAGAAACTATAGTAATTCATCCATTCAAAGTCAATTAAAAAGTTAACGATAATAAATTAAAAAAAAACAACTAATGAGTTGTTTTCCTTTATATTTTTAAATAATTAGTAGAATTAATAAATTTTTTATAGAATTAAAATTTTACAATTTCTTCTAAAAATAAAATTTTGAAAAATTCCTGATAAAAAGAACATTATTTGACAAATTTTTATATACAAAATAAAATTTTGGGAACAAAATTTTCTTATAGAAAATAAAATTTTAACAAAATTTCTATAGAAATAAAAATTTTGACAAAATTTTCTATAGAAATGAAATTATACAAAATATTCTATAGAAATAAATTTTGACAAACATTTTCTGTAGAATAAAATTTGACAAAACATTTCCTGGAAGTAAAATGTTGAGCTCATAACTTTTCTATAGAATAAAATTGTTTAATTTTGTTAAAATTTGCTAAAAATTAAAATTAGACAAATTTTTATAAAAACCTAATAAAATTTTTGACATAGAATTTGGTGCGTTGTATAAAAATAATAATTTCGACCAAAATTTTTATAGAAATAAAATTTTTTTGACAAAGTCTGTTCGGGTGTATATGAAATAAAATTATTGGGTGTAGTACAACAGTTTTCTTTAGAAATAAAAGTTGTATTGAACAACCATATTTTCTTGTATAGATAATAAAATTTTATTGGACAAATATAGTGTGGTCATGTTAGAAGTAATTATTGACATTTTTGGTTTCTATTATGTGAAGTAAAATTTGACAAAATTTCTGTTATAGAGAATAAGCAATTTTGACGAAATATTTGTCTATAGAAATATAGTTTTTGACGAAAATTTTTGATATAAAATTTTGATTAGAATTTCTCGTATTAGAAATACATAATTTTTGTTGAAGTGTGTTTTTCTAAAAATATAATTGTTGAATTTTGTTATATGGTTATGAATTTCCTAAAAAAAATAAGATTTGACAATTGAGGTTATCGTATAAAAAATAAAATTTTGGGACAAATCTTTCTTATAAATATATTAAATAACATTTTGACAAAATTTTCTATTAGAAATAAAATTTTGACAAAATTTTCTATAGAAATAAAATATGTTAGCATCATGTGTTTCTTTATAGATGTAATTGACATTATGTTTGATCTGATGGGTGGGATGTGTAGGACAAGATTTTTATAGAAATTTAGCAATTTTTTGTGGGACAAAAATATTTCTGTAGAAGTAACAATTTCTTGGGACAAAAGCTTTCTATAGAAGTAAATTTTGACTAAAATCTTTTCATCATAGAATAAAACTTCTTGGAAGAGGAGTGTGGTTCTATAGAAATAAAATTGTTAATTTGTTAAAATTTCCTAAAAAATAAAAATTTAGACAGAATTTTTCCTAAAAAAATAAAATTTTAGATAACCTTTCCAATATAAAATAGATAACGAATTTTTTGACAATGAATTTAATCTTTTTAAAAGATTAAATTCCTTTGTCATAGTTGAATTTACGTCTATAAAAAATGGATACATTTTTGAGCAAAATTTTTGTAGAATAAAATACTTTAGAGACATCTATTATAGAAATAAAATATATTTGAAATGTATTTCTGTAGAAATAAATTTTTGACAAAGAGTTTTTTCTATAGAAATAAAATATTGGACAAAATTTCTATAGAAGTAACATTTTATTGGAAAATTTGTGCTCTTAAAGAAGTAAATTTTGTTTCAAAATTTATCTTAGAAGTTAAGATTTTGTAGAAAAATGTTAGATCATATAGAAAATAAAATTGTGACAAAATTGTTTTCTATTGAAGATTTAATTGATATAATTGATGACAAATTTGTCTGTAGAAATATAAATTTTCTATAGAATACAAAATTTGGACAAATATTCTTATGCGCGATACAAAATTTTTCGATACGCTGTCTGCTTATGCTTTGTTTTGACGTCATTTTGAACAACTGAAGATTGTGGAATTCCGAAAATCAAATAGGACAAATTTCTTACACAACACATCACCTTCAAGGATGAGGGGGTGTTCAGGTATTTTTAAATGCAAAATTGAAAGAAATACGTCAAGTTCTATATTGACCAATTTGTTTACTGCACGCTATAACATTGTTCGCATAAATTATTTTAATAATAGAAGTATACAATTTTGACAAGAAATTTTCTTAGGAAATAAAAATAGAAACAAAACATTTAATTCCAAGAACAAACAATTATCCAGAAGTATTTCGTGCCAGTTTTTGTTTTTTTAAAGTGATTTCGTGGGTGTTGTTGTGAGGTAAAATTTTTTGGGTATGATTATTTTTTGCACGATTTTCTTGACCTCGACCTTGTGTGGAGTGTAATATCCTTACCCATAAAATCTTCGTGTATAAAAATGTTCTCTCATATTATGATCATATTGTCCATCGTCAGGTAGTGATATTTATAGAACTCACCTTGCGCTATCATTTAGTATCACTTTTTGTGTCTAAGGTAAACATATTCGGTTCTCGGTTTTACTTGTATGTTGCTCAGTTCCTCAGTTTCGAGGTGTTCGGTGAGAGGCGGCACAGAACTTTTCGGGATTCAAAAAACATGGCTGTATAATGCTAATGACATTTGGGCGATTGTTGTTCGAAGGTGGACCACCTCGCCGGATGAGCTATGTTCACATGGTCGGAAATCGTTCGTCTGCTCGTCAGGCTTCACGAGTGGCTCATCAAAAGTCGTACGGCCGGT
>PGFW01047898.1:11267-22078 GCA_003123925.1 Haematobia irritans | reverse complement strand
AATTCTACCGAAAACCTTCCTATCAAATCATTGATGATGCGCAAACAGTTAATAAAGGGGAAATGCGCGAATCAGCCTTAATATCAGACGTGTTTTGCGCACAAAGAATATGAGACATGCCAGAAATTTTCCCCCAGTTAGCGCAATGAAATCCTCTCACTTATATTTCACCCAAGTTGTACAAAAATCATCATGATGGTAAAAATTGTACGAATGTATTTCATATGTTATAATCGGTGAGCCGTTCCACAAAGCCAGAGGTGTTTGTGTTCGGAAAGGCAATGAAGAAACAAAATTTGGGAAGCTCACTTGAGTCGGACACAAGCTTATTTGAATATAGTATTATTCTTTGTCTCCGTTACCTCAAGCAGAAACTTACAAATAAATCTTCTCCACTTGAACAGAAAATTTCCTCTTCTAAACTTGGACCATAAAACATTCAGAAATGTATAAAAGTCGGACATTCAACTACCTTCGTACTACTAAAAATAAAAAAATGCAGCGAACAGACCTAATGTACAGTATTACCGCTATCCCATAACTCCCTTCAATTTACTTTACGGCTTGCGCGTCATAAACCGTATCGTACGGCGACACGTTGTAGGCACTAACTGACATAATAACAATCAAAGAAGAAATGAAAAATTATAGACGCGCATATCAGCCGCCACATCTTTTGCCCATAATTCATAAGCGCCACTATACACCTATTATATTTAATCAAAAAATTACAAAAAAAAATTGCATCAACGAAGAACATAAAACTCGTCCTCAATTGCCACATGCAACTTCGCCTACAATAAGTTGTCAATGGCACTGTTAACTGGGTGGAAGAAGCAATGTGCCAAAAGTCAAGAGCTCTATCGATTACCTTCGAAGTAAACATCCACCTCCAGCGATGGGTGTAGGCAACACACCATAGTAGTACCATAGTCGAGGAAGACCAGTCTCGAGTCACCCAATACGTACGCTCAAACGCAGTAAAAGTGACCACTGTCTATAGCTCCGCCTGAATGACACCCATACTACTCGAAGGAGCTGTATGGAAAGAAAATGGGTAGGTATTCATTACCATAAAAGCAAGGACTTGAGTTTCTGTATATTCATACAAAACTGAGTATGAACTATGTCCATACAGAAACTTCAGTAAACTACGAAAACCCTGTAATTACAAATTCTATTTTTTTCATCTACAAGTCCGCCCAAAGAAACATACTACATGTGGAATACAAATAACTATCCCAATAGAATTGACGGTGCACTTCTAAAAGGAAATCGGGATGTTTTCGACAATAACTGAAAGTTCCGAATGTGTTGTTTAAAGAAGTGATGAGCCTCCTACACTCAAAAAGAATTGAAACCAAGTTTTTTCTTGGAGAAAATCCTAACTTCAATGTTTTTAAAAGCGCAGACGGCACGGAACCAAGCATGCACACAAAAACTAATTTTTCGATTCAATCAGGATTTTACTCACTCCAATTATTCTTTAATTGAATATTCTTCAATCACGGAAATGACCCAATCCAATTAAAATAAATAAATTGATACATTTAATTTCCGTGATCGACCTTTGTTTCGAATGAAAAAGTAGCCATATTACCTAATTGTTCCCATTGGATATTCATTTAAAATCAATTAAAATTCTATGCGAACAAAAAAATGTTTGGTTGTTGTAAAGGATAAATTAGTGCCAATACATGAATGTACAGACACCTTTTTCACATTACACACTATTAGCAATACCCTTTTTCTGTGACCTCCTACATATTAAAAATCTGTTTTCTATAGATAAAATTCTACCATTCGTTAAAGACAATTGGATGGATTGGAGAAAAAAAAACTCAAAACAAGACATATATTAAAAAACATCTACATAAGAAGTTAGAGATCAACATATGTCTCACTATATTTATATACATATTTCCATATCGTGTCAAAACTTTTTTTCCCAAAATCTGTAATTTATGACATGCTATACTATTTCCAGCCAACTTCGAAAGACTGCCTGTCTTCCTGGGTGACACGTTCCTTCTTTTGATCCTTATAGCTTGTTCTACTCTTTTGTTTGACTTAAATTTCGAACTTAATTGATTCAATTAAGCGGTTTCAGCGTAGAAGCGAGAAATAACTAAAAAACTTTATCTAAACGTGATTTTAATTTGAGATAGAACACGAATCCTAAGTTTGAGATTCTATAACAAAATTAATTGCAGTCAAATGGTGTTTAATATTGTTGTCATGACCCAAAGGTGTCTAGGTAACATTTTCTTTTAATTTATGTTTTTTTTCAAATTCTTCCAATCAAATTAAACATTTTAAAAATCTGAAGAAAAAAATCTATAGAACCGAAATTTTGATAAAAACTATAAAAATGAAATCACATGTCCTAAAGAAATTAAATTTCTATCGAAGTGAAATTTTCATAACATCCCCTATAAAATGAAATACTGAATCTTCCAATAGAAATTAAATTTTGATAAAATGTCGTATGGACATGAAATTTAACACAATTGCGTATAGAAATGTAACTTTTTTTTTACGAAAAAAAAGAAATTTCCAATAGAAATGGAATTTTGACAAAACTTTCTGTAGAAAAAAAAAACTTTATAGAACTTATTTGATACATTTAATTTTTTTAATTGAAATGTCTTTAATCACAGAAATGATAGTCTAAATTTAAAAAAAAAAATCAATTAATCCAATAAAAAAAATTAATCGATTCAAATTAAAAAAAAAACAGTTGACATTATTAGTTTTTGGTGATTTATCTTTGTTTCTATAAAAAATGTTGGATCAACTAAAATGTTAATTAAATATCTCTCAATAATCAATTACAATTTTAACTGGAAAAAATTCTGTGAAATTTCTTTCTGTACATGCTACCGATAAATACTCCCAATAATATTAAAATCACATGATTCACCCAACTACTGAGATTTACTTTTGTCTAAAAAAAAAATAATCCAATAAAACAAATCGAATTTTATTTTTTTTAAACTTTCCTTAAATTGTTTCATGCTTCAAAACTAAAAAAGAGAGAGATAAATGTATCGATTTTATGAAATTAAAAATGTGCTGAGTAATTTAATTAAAGGATTGAGAATGTAAGCTGGTTTGTTAAGAAGAAGTGTCCGCGGCAATTTTTTGGGAGATTCCCTTATATAATTCTATCGGCTAAAAAAGGATCTCAAGGAATGGATCTATAAAGAGGGTCATGTAAGGGGGGGTAGCCTGACGAAACCACATCGCAACAGGATTCGATAAATCATTAATAAAGATTCATTTCATTTCCCGGAATTGGTATACAAAACATTTAAAGAATGTCCGTCTGGTCCGCTTTCTGTGAATAAGAAATTCATATTTGAATTTCTACATTCGTTCACCAGTTAAGAGAAAAATTAAAAGAGAAAATTGTTTATCAACACGTGTGCGACTTTATTTTAAAATTGGATGGATAATAACGGATTCGGAAACCCACTTTCCGGCGAGCTAGCAGCCGCAGCATTAAATATCATAGTGCCAGGCAGCCGTTATCAACGCAACAAATCTTGTCCAATTACATTTTTGGCGCGCCAGCACGGTGGACATAGTAAATGGTTTCAACCTTGGCTACGGCCTGTGCAGAGTCTATATCGTTTGAATTCTAAATAAAAAGGTATTAGTCCTGTATATGCATTCGAAAAGAACCATTATACCTGTCTATCCTTAAGGAAGTGGATCTTAAATTTTTGCCATATATGGCAATGGTTTTCGTAAACCACTTTCTGCCCAATGTTTTGAACTATACTTAGAATAGTTTTTGTAAGTCCCGGGAAACAAGTGTCTTTTGTTATACCAGTGTAGCGACATACGATTGATAGATATTCATATACAATGGCTAACTAGATTTAACTTTTGACCTAATGTATATACGAATATAGTAAGTCATAGATTAATATAAATTAAGTTTTGTTTTTGATTATTGCTATGACTATAATTTTTATACATAGATTGATGGTTAATGTAGTTAAGCAATATATGTTTACTCATGTTTTTTGTCAAATTTGTGAAGCCAAATTCTTTTAAAAATTGTTTTTATAGAGAAAACTAATAAAACACGGATAATTCATTATAAAAAAATCAAAGAAAAAGAGTGTACAAAAAGTAATATGATTTATAGTTTCTAAACCAATTCTAGGAATAATGGAACGATTTTATGTTTAATGCATATGAAATGAAATTAAGAGAATAATATAAACAATTTCGTATATACTAAAATATGGGGAAATTGAGTCAAAACTTATTTAATAATTAAAAATTATAAAAAAAAGTAAAAAGTAGAAACAGGTTCCAATTCGTTGAAATATGTTTTTCGGCGGCACTTCTCCAATCAAGTCAGCTACAAAAACACCGTCAATCCGAATAAATTCCTTGTATACGCGTGAAAAGAAAAAAATGTTTTTTAGAAAATTTTTGAAGTGTGATTTTTTGTAATAATTCATCATATAACTCAAAAAAGTAAGAAAAGAGAAAGAAATAATTGTTAAGAAAAAAAGAAAAAAAACCAAAAACGTCTGGCGAATTCTAAAAGTTGAAAATAGTTTGGTTAAACGTGCGGAAAAATTTAAAAGCAAAATCTTATTGAGGCGCACTCTTTACCGGTATTTGTGAAATTGAACGCTGGAAAAGAAGCGTTGGTTCTTTTAGAGGTGTTCAGATTCTGAAAATTTACGTTAAAGCTTCGTTAACGTTTCAGTTATGCAATATAAAGGGTGATGTAATTTTTGAGTATACATAATGAAGCTTAGATGGCAATAATCGGCCAGTGAGTGACCTATGTCGGAACATGACGAGAGACTACTACAACAAATACACGAAAGCTAACTGGTGACTGCAACGACGCAGCCACTTGCAACCACTACTGTCACTACGTTACTGAGCAACTGGGCCGACTACTTTGGCAGATGCTAACAGCTGGATTAGATATTGATCAGATAACTTAACATTGGGTCCTTAAATAGTTTTTTCGTCTACGAGGGAGTGATAGTTAACGTTTACCATCTCCCACGTTCAGTAGGCCTTACGGCGATTGGATATTAAGAAATAATTTTCAATCACAAAGATCGTGAATGACAAATTCCCGAATCAAGTACCAACAAAATTCAAACGGACTGATCAATTCCAGGAATTAAGTGTGCAGCCTCAGGTAGGTGCTGCACCAGGCAGGTTCGATGGGGAAAGATGACAGGAAAAGTCTTATTGAGGATTAATACCATGAAATAGTAAAGGGAACCAATCAACCAGGTCTGAACGAGCATTGTCAGAATCGGATCAGAAAATCAGGCAGATGCAATATCGAACGAACAATGTTCCACCGGCAACAAGTAACGAGGACGAAACTCGCAGATTTCGAAATGCAGCCCAAATAACGCATACTCCTCAACAACAACATAATTGTTGCGCAAGCCGGACTAGAATTTTCCTACAAGGGGTCACATAAATGGCTAGTTAACAAGGGGTTAATAGGACACCACAACAGGGACTAGGGCATAAGTCAACAAATTACGTAATCCGTCGAATACTAAACACCATTTCAACAACAAGCAACATAATTTGCCACCCACCGCCCTCCCGTTTCTAACAATTCACGAACTGGTAATAACCAGAACTATCCAATTTCCATCCTGATAGATTTAGTTATCCACACCACTCCCGTTTCCTATAATCGAAGTTTCACGGAACTGATAATAACAGAATACACAAATTTCCATCTGATAAGATTTATTATCCACCACCACCGATTTCTAATCACGTGTCAGTACGAACCATAACCAGAACTATCAATTCCAACAATGGACCTATTTGTCCGCACACACAAGGCCTCCAACCAAAAATGTCTTTCATCTCTGCCTTTGGTTTTTTGTCCCAAGGACACAAAATACTCTTGATATTGGATAAAGTGGGGCATACAATGTTGAACGGCAGTAGTAAATCCTGTTAGCGTAGAAGATTTTTTGTTATCGTGTGGAAACTATCGGGCTGATACTGATTGCCCAATGGCCAGTCTTATGAAAAGGTTTTTCAACCGGTTGCATCTGGAAACGGTTGCTTTCGAGTGGTTCTGGAATTTCGTAAAGACAAAATCCAATTGCTGATTGGGATAACCTTAGGTATTACTTTCAAGACGAAAATTCCAGAGATTCGAAAGCGATTTCGAAATACAGAACGCAGGATCATGGAAAAGGAGGCAACATTTTAACGAAAAGTGGCGGTATAATTTTCTTCAGGATAATTTTGTAACACTGAATAAATCAGATGAGAGTATCCATCGCCAGAAAGTGAATTGGTTAAGATTGGTCAAGATAATCTGAAAGGATGGATTGGCTCAGCTCTGATATTTCCAATGAAAATATTGTCAAGCATGGACGCAGCTATTTTAGAAAGAGTGTAGGCGGGCGGAAAGAAAATCTTTCCCAAACGAAGCTCCTTTCGGCCACAAACAGCGACACTCCAAGCAGACCTTTTGTAGAAGTGAATGAATTAGAATTATTCTAATGATTTTCACTATGAGCAACGCACACATGATTTGCGGTCAGGAAGCCCATATTGAAGCATTTGAGGCTTAAGTAACCAGTCTGTGAAACAGCTTATATGCTGGAATTGTAGAAACATTGCAGGCACACATATTTTTGAAGTGCGAATCCGAAAAACGGCAAACGCTGTTTGCTTACAAATGTGGGGTTCGAGAATGTTATTACACCGAACCCTGCCAAGGTTGTAGTGGGAAAAAACAGAAGAGCATGATGAGGCAGGGGCCATCATGTTCGGAGACGCCAGACGCCGCCCCAATAAAGTATTTCGACTGTATAACATTTCGTTACACGTTCCACACATCAGATTTTAGCAAATTTAACACCAAAATGAGTCGTCAAATGAATTTATTATAGCCAGCACAAAACAAATCTAAAAATATTCACAAGAGATGAGTACAATTCTGCAGGGCAGCAGATAATATCACCTCCTGATAGAATCGAAACCAAAATGAAAGTTTTTGACTGCCATAATGAAGATAGACTTTTTGAATTAGCAATCGAGTTAGGGAAGAAATCTTCAAAGATTTCAAAGGGCCTTCGGAAAAGATAATGAAAGCGAGGACGCGATACAATAATAGAAAAAGTGAAAGGAAATTGCTATCCATTTCAAGTTTATGTTCGGATAATGATATAAGACCATATTTAGACGTCTTTATAAACAATGTCCGCTAATGGAGAGGTTTAATGGACAGTGGGTCCAATGTTCCTGTCTTAGGGAATGGATTGTTTTTTGGAAGTCGTTGGATGAATTGAGTAGTCGAAAGTTTTTGATTTTAAATCGCCAGTAATTCGAACAGCGGATGGAAGAGTGGAAAATCTATTGTTGGCAAAGTGAGAGCCAATATAAAATGTAATGAATATATCCCATACCACATGACATTTAATTTGGTATCCTTCCGCTGTCGCAGAAACTTATTTTAGGCGTGATTTTTGGAAACACGTTTGGGATCAACAATTCGTTTAAAGATCGCGAAATCAATGATTAAATGTAACGAAGAAGCGGACCTAAGATTACATGAGGCTAAGCTATGAACACACAGATCCACTTGAAAGTGCGAAGAACTAGAAATTCAAATTGTTTTAGTAAATTTGGTTTTGGGAAAAACGCAATTTGGAAGAGTCACATAATCGATAGCTGGCGACATTCTGAACCTAGGTAAAATGAGATGTTTCCCATATCAGCCGGCTGTTCAGAAGTTGACATACTGCCGAAAATCGACCGTATGTTTGGCTTTGGACGTTTATTGAACCAGCTACTAACGCAGCCTGGAACAATAGAGTAGCTCTAGTCATCAAACCGAATAAAAACCGGTTATGCTTAGATGCTAGAGAGTTAAATAGAGTAACAAAGAAAGATGCATACCCTTTACCAAATATTGATGGTCTTTTGAGCCGGTTGGGAGAAACTTTTTTCATTTCCGCCATCGATTTGAAGGATGCTTTTTGGCAGATTCCTTTAGAGGAATCGAGTCGGCCAAAAACAGCTTTCACAGTCCAAGGGAGACCACATTACCAGTTCAAAGTAATGCCCTTTGGACTGTGTAATGCTGCTCAGCGTATGTGCCGACTCATGGATAAAGTTATCCCATCCGAGCTCAAAGACAGAGTATTTGTGTACTTAGACGACTTGCTGGTAGTGTCATCGAGTTTTCAAGACCATGTGGAGATGTTGAAGATTGTGGGTAGACGATTGTCTGACGCCGGCCTTACGATAAACTTAGAGAAATCTAAGTTCTGTTATAAAGAACTTAGATATCTAGGATATATCGTAGGCGACGGAAAATTGAAGACAGATCCCAGCAAGGTTGAAGCAATCACCAACATAAAGCCACCAAAAACACCTAAAGATGTCCGCAAATTTTTAGGGAGTGTTGGTTGGTATAGGCGGTTTATACCAGATTATTCAACCTTGACTGCACCGATAACTGACACATTGAGGAAGTCGACAAAATTTAATTTCACCCCAGAGGCTCAGGAATCGTTTGAATTATTGAAGGAAAGATTAGTTTCAAGTCCAGTTTTGCGAAGTCCTGACTTTGCCAAACCCTTTTTTGTTCAGTGCGACGCATCAAATGTGGGAGTTGGAGCTGTCTTGTTCCAGAAAGATTCGGAAGGTGAAGAACATCCTATCGAATATTTCTCAAAAAAGCTTAACCCTGCTCAAAAAAATTATTCAACAACGGAAAAAGATGTGTTTTAGCAAGTGGTTTTAGCTATTGAGAAATTTCGACAGTATATTGAATTGATGGAATTCACAGTCATCACAGACCACTCCAGTCTGCGATGGCTGATGAAACAGCAAGATTTACATGGCAGACTCGCACGTTGGAGTTTAAAACTTCAAGGTTATCAATTCAATATAATAACAATAGGAAAGGTTCGAAAAATGTTGTCCGTGACATGCTTTCGCGTCTAGATATGGAAGGACTCAGTTTTGAGAATAATGTTTTATAGACTTGAGCTCGACCAGAATCAGTTGCCCACTAAGTATGAGGAATTGAGAGAGACTATAATACAAAACCAGGAACAATTACCGGATTTGAAAGTTGAAGATGATATCGTTATGAAGAGGACTGAGTTTAATCGCAACGATATTGTAGATGAGAACGCTTGTTGGAGAATATGGTTACCAGATGGTCTACATGATAGTGTTATCAAACGTTCTCATGAGTTAAATACATGTCATGGTGGAATAGGAAAGACAATCTACAATGTAAGAGAGTTTTTCTATTGGCCAACATTGGCAACTGACGTCAGAGATTTTGTGAAAAATTGTCAGAACTGTAAGGAGAACAAGAATCCAAAACAAATTCTCAGGCCAACCATGGGTCAAGAGGTAAGGACTGAACGTCCATTCCAAAAAATATACAATGTGGATTTTCTTGACCATATCCCAGGACACGATAGTGGTAAACACATATATTCATTGTCCTAGACCAATAAGAACAAAGTTTTGTTTTACTTAAGGCTATGCCTAGGCAACTTCTAAAGCCATCAATAGAAATTTTCTAACCGCTGAGGTATTCCATAAGTTTGGAGTTCCAGAACTCTGCATTCCGACAACGGAAAGCAATTTACTTGCGCGAATCATTCAAGGAACTCTTAAACTTATATGGAATTCATCATATGCGCACGCGCTATCATGCCACCTCAATCTAATGCCCAGCGAAAGGGTGAACAAAGCGATCACACCGTATCCTGAGTAGCATAAGTCACTCATTTGGAAAAAGGAACAGAACAAGTGGGATGAGGATTTGTCACAAATAGAGTGTTCATTGGCGGTCACTATTTCATTCTTCGACCGCGAGACACCCTATTGTGCGCTTTTTGGATACAATATGGTACACAATGCTCAAGCTTTACAAAATTTGAAAAATTAGGAAGCTTTGCCTGACGGCGAGACTGTGATACCAAAGTCATCCAAAATGCAATTTATTCAGAAGAAAATATCTAAAAAACTTCACGACGCATATGTTAAGGAATGAGAAATACTAACAATAAACGCGCGAGAGAATTAAATTCAGAGAAGTCAGGAAGTTTATCGGAAAAACTTTGTAGCAAAGTAATTTTCTAAAGGTATCAATGCTACAATTATGTAACAATGCTCAGTGCAGGATAAGGAGACGCATTGGAAAAACATGTATGAGGTGGAAGAACTTAAATGGAAAACTGATAGTTACAGTTCATGCTCAGCACCCTAAAAGTCTGAAATAAGCATGTGAATTACTTGCTTGGTCATAACAGGAACTTTATTTGAATTCTATGTGAAATACAACTGATTGTAATGTGTACAGCATAGTGGAAATTGTTACATATCGAGATATATGATCAACAATAGGAAGTGATGGGCGAAAATAAACTTGCGCATAGATGTACCGAAAGAGAAAAAGGCAACCTAATTTCTAACATTTTATGAAATTTCAAAATTCACTAGAACTACACCAAATTCATTAAGTCTACAATTTGGTACTTACAGTACTTACAACACGATAGTAATCCAATGGCTGTTGGTTGAATGCCGTCTGTGGTTAGCTTATTACGTGCAAACTAATTCCATAGTTATCTGAAAGGAAGAAGAAGCAAATTAATGATAGTAAAAATAGTAATCGATAGATACCAGGATACGATTCAAGATTTTTGTTGGATTTGCCTCTGAGTGAGATATTGGGCCGTAAGAGATCCACCACCATCACCAGTCCATGAACCTACATTAAAGGGTTAAAAAAGTTTTAGTTTTGA